>VWZI01009385.1:860475-890861 GCA_013396835.1 Psilopogon haemacephalus
AGCGGAGAGAAGCACGGGAGGTCAGCGGGGCCGGCCCTTGCACCGCCTTCCCCGCCCTGGGGTGGTCTACGCGGGGCTTCAGGCACAGGACTAGGGGACGCGTCCCAGGGGACGGTGCCGCGGTTCGGCAAACGCCAGGACGGGGGCAGCCTCCGGGGGACGCGGCCCCTACGCGACCCTTTCCTCCGGCAGCCCAAGGTCGCCGCGCCGAGCTCGTTATTGTCCAGCCTAAAAATAAACGCGCTGCGATAAACACGCCGCGGCTGCAACCGGGCGGGCAAGGGAGGGGCAGCGGGCGGGGAGAAGGAGACCGAGCCGGTGCCAAAGCACCCCCAGAGCCCGCACCCCGGGGCTGCCCCCGGGCCCGCCGAGCGGTGCCCAGCCCGGAGCTGAACTCGCCTTTGTCCGCTTTTGTCTCGCCGCCGCTCAGCTCGGTGCGCAGGGACGTGAGGAGGCGGCGGCGCCGACTCCTCCGACCCCCGGAGGCGGGCACCAGGCGGGGCGGGAGGATCCCTAGACCCCTCCGGGCCCCCCGCTCCCACTGGCGAGGCAAGATAGAACTACTCACCGTGCCGCCGGCAGACCCCGCAGCCCGCCGGGCCCTGCGCCCTCTCCTTGCCCCGGCCCCCCCACCCCGGGCGCAGCGCAGGCGCGACCGCTGCCTCCCTGCGCTGGCATCGGCACCGGCTCCGGGGCCCCTACTGACTCACCGGCACCGATCAACCGGGCTGTGTCCTCCCGAGTTCCCCACCCCGGGAAGCCGTAGGGAGTGCCCGATACCTTCGCTCTCCTCGGGGGCTGCTGGCACGGCTGCCTGGTCCGGGAACGCTCGGGATGCCAGGCGATATCTGCTCCGGGAGAAAGTGAAACACTGGAAAGCAAGACCTGTAAGAGCGTCTGCGGGAAAGTGACAAGAAGGGAAAGAGCGAGGTTTCATTGTTATTTTTAAAAGCCACTTGCTGATCCCGTTTGCCCACGGTCTTGCCTCCAGCACCAGCCCGATCCAGAAGTGAGAAATATGCACGAAACCTGGGAAAAGTGGTTCGGGGTTTGCACCTCGGAGTTTCTTCCTACTCCCGTCTCTCACTCTGTGTAGTGTCTCAAGTCACTGCTTTAAAACCTTAGTACCAAAAACAGTCTAGTCCTGCAAATTATGCCATTTGTAGGGGTTTTGATCTTAGGAGTCGTTCCCCTTTTCACCCTAAACTTTACCGTAAAATAAAGTCAGGGAATACAGCAGAGCAGAATATTCTACACATTCCAGAGCAGATAGTGCTTTTCTGGCAGCATGGAGGAGTTACCTTTGACTTGTTTTCCCTTTCTTTACAGATTAAATTTATATATATAAAAGAAAAGAAAGAAACAAAAAGGCAAAAAGCCCAGCAGTGTTTAAGGCTGACTCACCACAGTTGGTTATTTATTCATAACCCTGATCAATAAGATTGTTTTAGAGGAGACCGTTTTCCATTTTTATCCAGCTCCTGGCTTATTCCTCTTTGTGCTTGCTTGGCACTCAAACAGCTCAGACCACGCAGCCAAAACAATCCCCTTTTCCCTTGCATTTCTCCTGTTGATAAGGAAGCCCAAGTTCAGTGTCTGCTGTAGTTAATCTTAGAGTCTTTCAGTACCCCTGAAAAAACACAACTCAGTGATTGCCCATCTCAAGGACTCCTTCTACATAAGGTCCCCAACACTGTCTCTTCTCATCGTTGCACAGCTTGGTCAGGTTGGAACAGAAGATCATTGAGGTCCCTTCCCATTAAGTGCTCCATTGTACTTAAACAGGTGTATGAACCAGCAGCTGCAGTTCATAAAGCTAACCGCCACGACCAGGATTCCTCACCTCATGAGGCCACACAACAGCAGCAGATATCACAGAAGCCCCCTTCATTCCCATGGGGAAACGTAAGGGTGCAGCATTTGCAGACTTCACTGCAGCTGCAGACAACACAGCCCACAAACAAGTACACTTTCAGTTCCTTCTGCAGTGGCAAAGCTACCAAGAGATAAAATTGTTCTCAGGACTAGGTGAAGGTGCCTCCAGCTGCCAAAATGCCCAACTGCCCTGCTTACTTCTGCCTCTGAACACTTCAACAGTGGCTTAGCTGAGCCAAGGGGTTTGCATTCTGAGTATGAGCATCCAGTGCCCAGTGATGGATGGGAAATCAATGCTGTTCGCTTCTCTTGACAGGTTGATTACAGAAGGTGCAATGATGGTGCCCAAGTTCACAATAAAATATAAATGTATAAGACTTATTGTGCAAGCACTCTGCTTTTAAAGGCTCACCATGGTGAATTTAAAGTACACCATGTCCCCCAAGTACAAAGCAATCAGCTAGTGGTGCAGAGCAGTCTGCTACTGGCCAAAAAACATAGTTCCCACTTTGTTGGGTGGAGGACATGGGTTAACATCCTGCTAGCAAAAGACACCAAGTCATGCCTAGTGGGAGACAGCAGGCCCTTCATCCACCTCAGTTTCCAGCTGACAACCCTCTACCACCATGGACTGCCCCTGCCACAGTGCCAAGCACCCACATGATGTTCTTGGCTGCCATGCCTCAAGGAACACGACTTGGCAGAGATGACTTCTCCCTCAGTGGAGAGGAAGAGCAGCACTTGAACCCAGGCTAGCTTGGACTCAGAAGGCAAGGTAAAAGATCTACAAAGGCATCATCTTCCTTAAGATCACTTTAGCTGTGATGTATTTAGGCCTTTACATGTACTTGCTAGTCCAGAGAGCTGCTGGTGCTCAATGTGGTGCCCCTGTATGATCTGTTCCAGGCCACTAAGAGGGAAGAACTCGGGTCGAGTGTCTGAGCTGATGGCTCTGCTTTTCCTCCAGTATTCCACATTTCCAGCCAGGTTTTCCACTCAATGCTATGCCATGACTGCAATAGACCAAGACACTTTTCTTCCCCTTTTCCCTCACACTGCTGCCATTTTTGGGCAGAATCTGCTCCTCATTCTCAGCTCAGTATTAATAAAGCAATAAGCAAAACAGGATGTGCATTAGGAGGCTAATGGGCTTTGGGTCCTTCTGGAGCATGAGCACTGGGAAACATAAAGCCTAAGGACAAGTAACATCACTCCTCGGGGACCCTCTCCAAGCTACTGTCCTAATGAACTCCTGAGGGGAGGAGAGCAGCTCGTTGTTATCTGGGACGTCAGAGAGCACTTCTAACAGCAGATTCCAAAGAGCTCGTTTAGTACAAGAAATAAGCTTAAACACAGATACTGCTCAGATACATTCACTTTAACATTTGTTGGTCTCCTGAGAAGAGCAGAGCTACAACTTCATGAGTGAAATCAAGGAAGTGTGCAAACGAAAGGTGCAGAGCAACATGAGAATGGAAGAGAAGAAATAAGAGGTAAGCTTAGGAGTGTCAGCTGTCAGCATTAAGCTGTACCAGAGCAGAAAGGGCTTCCTTTTCTCCCTGAGGTCACTCCTCTAGGTCATTGTCTGCCCTGGACCATGCCCACCTGTCCAGGGAGCAGCCTCTCCACCCACAGCAGGGCCAGGCCAGGGGAAGTTCTGGGTTCAGCTGGCCATCCAGTAACCACTGGGCACAGAGGCACTGAGGTGGGCTTGCAGGGGGGCAGTTGGAAGCAGCAGGACTCAAGGCTGCCTACTAGGCAGTGCAGGAAAGGTGCTGACAGGGCTGTGCCCAGCACCCTGCCTATAAACATGGGCTGCCCTTTGAGCACCTGGCAGCAGGATAAAGCCCATAGCACCTACATCAGCCACGTGGGTGGTTCTATAGCTCTTAGTCTTTTATTTTAGAAAATGCCAGGTCTCAGGAGGCCAGTTAGAGCGAGCCTGCCTGAAGTAAATGTAAGACTTGTGCTCAAAAGCAGAGCTCTCTGCTTCAGTAGAAGCCTGATGCTTAACTGTGCTTGTCTGACAAAGCCACTCAGGCACATCTAGCCTGTACCTGGGGCTAACCTACAGCAGCTGTTCAATCACCCAGCAGAAAAGAGGAGCAGCAAAAGGAAAGGAGACCTCCCAGATTGGAGTGAAAATGGATTGAATGAAGCAGGCAAACTCACCCCAGTATAAAGCAGCTGAAGTTGTCCTCAGCACGGGGAACGCAGAGCAGAGGAGCCTTGAGAGCAGGATGGGTGGAAGTAGAATGCAGCCCTCTCCTCAAGCTCCCCTCTTTATACTGAGGGTGATGCTTATGGGATGGGATTCACCTGGAGCCAACTCAACTCAGCTCAGCTGCCCTGGCTTGCTGCCTACCCATTTCATTCCTGGTGTTCACACTTTTTCCCCAGAAGCCCCAGTTCCTCTGCTACATCCTGCTTTTAAAGTGATGAATGCACTCATCCATGGAATCCAGCCCCAAGGCCATGGCCACCAACTGGAGCAGATTTCCCTCCCTCACTCAGAGATCCAATTTCTTTGCGGCTGCTGCTCTATTTCAGTGTCACTCAGCAGCCTGTGGCAGGGATTCTGTACTCCTGCAGAAGCTAGTGCAGATCGATTTGCTTAATGCACCTGTTGGGACCTTAACCAGCCCTTAACACCCTCCTCTACACCCACGCACCTTCAGGTGTGCCCGTTTGAAACATAATGTGACATTGAAATCCTTTGCAGTAACAGCTGGGATCTGAACTCTTTGTTCACATCCCAAACCAAAATTCCCCGTTAAAATGGAACCTGTGCTCTTGTTTCTCCCTGAGCTGATCAGAGGGGGAAAGGCCTGGCAAAACCACAAAGCAGCAGCACCACAACGGAACGAACATGGAAGAAGGCCACAGAGTGAAATCTTCTTGGCAAGAAAGTCAACATGCAGGGAGATGAAAGTGCCTGCAAACCTCTGGGTCATCACCCCTTGATGCCAACCACCAACACATGACAGGCTTTTAGCCTGCTGAGGGCACAGTGTGGCCTGGCCACGAGCACCATTGCCACAACATCTCTAATGCACCATCTGACAGCAAGCGAGGTGAAAATCGACCTTGTTGCCTGCTTCTAAGTAATACTACAGTGTGCAGAGGGGCAGGCACACCAGCTACAGCTTTCCAGATGATGCCAGTGACTGAAGTGGTGCCCCAAGGTGCCACCCCAGCCAGTCACCTCAGGTGGGAGCTAGCAGTGTGCCACTGGTGGCTGCACACGAAGGGAAGGGGGAAGTGCAGGGAAAGGGAGCAAATGCTGAAATGGGGAGGACTGTGCTCTAAGCCAAGTCCATAAGGCTCTGCTCCCTGCCTCTTGACTGGTAAAGCCATTTCAAAGCCCTGGGGATGCTGTACACTTGAACCAAGTTCTCCACCTGGGATATGGAAAGCAGGAAGGAATGCAGTGTGGGATCTGTGACCTGCTCTGAAACATCACCCTGCAAAACACAAAGACAGAAAAGCCAGGAAAGCAGTTGGTCAATATGCACCAATGCTCAAAACTCATTTAGACCAGATCTGAGAGCAGGGTTTGTTGGTTTTAAGGAGGGGTCCCTTGCCCAGGAAGGCAGATTTTACAGCCTTGGGGTCCCTACACAAATAGAACTTGCAGATCTCTTACAGGAATGCTTCAAAATTGTTCTGGAGTCCTGTGTTTATTATTCTAAGGCTGAGCAAAGCTGCAGAGGACATGCTGTAAAAGGAACCATGTGTTGAAGCATTATTCACCTCTCATCCCTAAGAGCAGGCTTTTGATGTGGGCTCTCTGAAGCCTTATTTCAGCAAGCAGGAGCCTCTGCAGCTGCTGACCCGAGAAAGCTTTCAGGCATGGAGGCTCCTAGATGAAACCCAAGGGTTAATTTAAACCACTGCAGCCTGCCAGTCCCTGTTCATGAGCACACCACTAACAGCCTGAGCTCTCACCACTGTGGTACATGCTCTCACCTGAGCAACAACTGCTCTGGGATCAGGAAAATACCACCAGGTTTGTTCCACCCATAGGACAGAGATCAGCTGCGCAGCCTGAGCATCATCCAAGGTTGTCATGGCAGGCTTGAAGTCACAGAGGGTATCGCTGGGACTGCTGCATCCAGTGTCAGCAGGAGCAAGTGCTGGGTTTCTTATTGTTCCTCAGAAACCTTTCAGCTCCTCAGGGACAGGGCCTGTGTTTGTACAAGAAATGCTGCACTTCCCAAGTGCCAACCACCTCAGCTATGGCGAGTGACATCAAACGATTTCGCATAGCTAAGGCTATGCAAAATTCAGCCTAAAGAGTCTTGAAAGGAAACCCTGCCAGGAATGGTGCTCACAAGGCAGATTTTCACTCAGATGTTTGCAGTCTGTCACTGCTGCCCCTCCAGCTGTTATTTTGCCTTTCACGCTGTGACACTGCTGGATCTGGAGCTGAAGTGTCAGCAAATGGGCTCCCTACCCTCCACCTGGAGGAAGAGCTGCCCCTGGCCTAAGGATAAGGCAAAGCTAGCACAGCTTCAAGGGCAGTGCCAGCAGGCTGCTTGGAGTGTGGCAAACCTCCCTTAGAAGAACAAAGACTCCTCAGCAGAGCGAGGGTAAGCCCAGCAGCTCCCATTGCTCCTCAGCTGCACACTCAGCTAGCCCTGCACAGAGGGAGGCTGCGAGCCAGCCGAGCTGGGTGAAGCCACTGGAGAAGCCAGCCCCAGCTGCAGCAGCAGTTCCAGCTCTCTCCTTATTTGGTTCCCAGTTCTCTCTCCTTCCCTGCTCAGCGTTTCAGCCGTGTCCCACTGGCTGGTTTGTGTCCCAGCAGTCAGTACGTAGGACACTGGAGAATCCGGCACCGAGGGCTTTGTGTGTCGCCTACACCCAAGAAACTAAATGCTCCCCAAAGTCAAAGGGTAAAAGCCTGCCCCTGCGAGCATCTGGAAGCTCTTCAGGACACACAGCTACCTGAGGGAAGAGCTTCTGCATCTTGGGCCTTCAGACTGAGCTCAGACTACCTGCAGCTGCAAATGCATCCCCCCAGCTGCACGTGCATCCCCCCAGCTGCACATGCAGCTTGTCTCCTTTTACAGTTTGTCTCCTGCGCCGTATCCTACTTCCCCACACGAGAAGGGAGGATGAGAGAAGTCCCCGGCTCTCACGTGCTGGTTTTTGGATGGCCAAGAATCTAAATGACAATGTGAAGCCTCAGCTTTTAAATGTCAGGGTCATCTGTGGTATTTCTATTTTCAGTAGAAGGGCTCTGGCTGTTTCCATGGTTTCACCTGAAATATGTGCAGAGCCTCATTGTTAGGAACCTTGAAACCAAACCATTGGACCAGTAAAATAGACCTCCTCTTCTGGGGGCACTTCATTTGAATCCAGGCACAAAGCAGCCTGTATTTACCCTGGATGGGTTTATGGAGCTCCACGCTGCACCTGTGAACAAGAACAGATGTTGGGATTATCCAATTTGCCCTTCTTCTGGGCAGACTGCACAATTACAGCTTTAATTATTCCTGCAGCACGGGTTGCTCCTGCAGCAGGAAGATCAGCTCTGTTGTCTGCTGCACAGAGGGAAAGATCATCGTTGTGAAAATAAACTGTTGAGAATGCACAGCAGCTCCCAGGCCCGATGGAAATGCAAAAGCCAAACAATATTCTTTGGAGAGGGTTTTTTTTCCAGGGCTGTGTCCTCACATCCAGCTCTGGAAGCACCAACAGCTCCCCAGCTGCTGGATCTTGCAGGGCACAGAGGCAGTTTCCCATGATTGCTGTTACTAGTTAATAACTATTAATCTGAAACAGAATGCTGGGAACAGATTGAAGGATGAGTCAGATGAAGAAGGCAAGGAACAGATCAGTGAATTTTAAAACCTCCAAGTGCAAAACCAAGCCACGATCCTGGAGGAGAGAAGATCTCCATATTAAGGCCTCCAGCTCTGCTGGGGTGGGGTTGCCAGCACGGCTGTGCTCATCTGTGCAGTGTCACTGGCACAAACACTGCCTTTTGTCACCAAAATGAGGTTACAGAGATGCAGCTCCACTGAATCAGATGAGGTGGGGGCAGGCACAGTGTAGCAAGGAAGCCATCACACATTAGATGGACACTGCTGCAGCCCAGCTCTGAGCAGACTCCAGGATATCATCAAGTGCTGAGCAAGGTCTTCAGTCACATTGGTTCCTTTTCTCCTTTCTGTCCCTGGAAGCCTCAAGGTTAGCAGGCTGCCATAACAGAATCACCGAATGTCAGGGGCTGGAAGGGACCTCCAAAGATCATCCAGTCCAACCCCCCTGCCAGAGCAGGATCACACAGGAATGCATCCAGGCAGGCCTTGAATATCTCCAGAGAGGGAGCACCCACAGGACACCAGCCTTTGGTGGCTTCCTCATTGCTGAGTGACTCTTCACTGCCACAGAAGCCATGGGAAATGGAAATCCATGGAGGGGAAATGCCCCTTGGTTTCTGATCAGCTCTGGCCTCAGGGTGGGGAAAAGCTCTCATGGGCCAAGAAGTTTCAAGAGCAGTGAGTGGGACCAGCTCAGCTGGCTGCATCTGTCTGCCGTGGGGCCATCCATGCCGGGTTCTTGGGCCAGGCTGCACCATCGGCACAGTGCTTCTGCTCCAGACAGGTCTCACCTTGAACAGTTCCCTCTTTGGTGGAGGAGTAGAGCCCTGAGGCAGGCAGGACCAGGCAGGAGCAGGTCTCCTCCTGAAAGCAGCTGCTAAGTAAAAGAAGAGAATTCCTCACGTGTTTTCTTGTCATGCAATTCTCCTGCCCAGAGGCATCTTGCTTGTCTGAGTTGTTTTGATTTGGGTTTGGATTTTGTTTTGTTGTTGTTTTTTTTTGGGGGGGGTGTTTTGTGGGTTTTTGTGGTTTTTTTGCCCTGTTAAGAAATAATTTCTTCAATTGATCTGTTTCCGTAGAACATCAGGTTGCTTCTCAGATCTATTATCCTCAAAGCCATCAACAGAACGAGGGGACACAGTCTCAAGGTGTGCCAGGGGAGGTACAGGCTGGATGTTAGGAGGAAGTTCTGCACAGAGAGTGATTGGCATTGGAATGGGCTGCCCAAGGAGCTGGTGGAGTCCCCATTCTGGCAGGTTTGCTTGACTTGCTTTGGCACAACACAGAGGGCTTTGGGGACTGAAGTTGCTCCTCGTAGCCATGGCAGTAGCCTCAGTCCCACACCTCTGGACCAGCCCCGACCTGATCTCCACCACTGCTTCACGTGGGCTGTGTGTCTGCAGATCCAGGAGAAGGCAGAGGCTGATACACCCTGAGAACAAACTCTGCAGGGCGAGAGAGGAGACACAAGGCAGGGGTAATGATCACTTCAGAAATCTATGCTACGCTGCAGTGGATTTAAGGCTGAAAGCACTTGTCAATAATTCAAGGGTAAAACACATTAAGAGCTACTGTAATTACCCTGAGCTCAGGCAACACAAAGTAGGGATCCAGGGGAGGTTATAAACAGCGCAGCTAGGCAGGCACTGGGATTTACTGCTCACTGCACAGTGCTATGGCAGAGCCAAGGCTGCCTGGCTGCCGTGGTGCTGCCTGCCCTGCCTACACAGATGTTGATAGTTTTAAATGCCCAGAGGCAAAGGTTGTGGCTGCTCCCTCCCTGGAGGTGTTCAAGGCTGGGCTGGATGAGGCCTTGAGTGACCTGTTCTAGTGGGAACAGAACAGGGGGTTGAAACTGGGTGATCTTTGAGGTTCCAACCTAAACCATTCTATGATTCTAGCTCCATGCAAGAGCTGAGAGCACCCAGCAGTGCAGTGCCCCTGATCCTCCCAAGTTGACTCAATGGAAATAGAAACCTTTGGGATAAAGATCACAGAAACAGCTCGAGAAGCTCTGTAGGAAATTCCCCATTCCAGAGGAAGGTAGCTTAGGCTGCAGCCTCCTCTGAACCAACAGTGACAAAAAGACTTTCTCTGATAACATTTGTCTGGTCTCTGATTCCCACTTCTGCCAGGGACAGTCACAGCCAGCACTGATGCTTTGGAGGCTGGGGCTGGCAGGAGGGAACCAGCCTGAGGGAAAAGGACATCCTTTCCTTCCAGCAGTGCTCCAAAAGCAAGGAACTGAGAGTACTGTAAAGGTGGGAATGAGCCTGTTTGCCTCAGCCAGGCAGGCAAAGCTAAGCCAGGACCCTGCTAGCTCCAGAAGTGGGGATAATGATGATGCCCAGGGGCTGACTCCACAACCCAGGTGAGAAGTGCTGCAGCCCTGGTTGTGCCTCAGCAGCCAAAGCTGTGCAGGAAAATGAACCAAGTCCATCTCAAGTGAGCTGTGATGTCCAGGTCAGGCACTGCAGGTGCTGTGTGCAAGCTCATCCCCTCAACAGCAATCCCTTAATGCCCTCCCTCGGCACCGGGCACTGCCCTCACACCAGTGCCCCAGCTGCCCTGGCTGGCTAGGAGGAGGCAGACAGCTCATCCATCTGGACACCATCTGCCTCAGCACAGCACTGAGTCATGCTGGCGAGGGCTGCAGAGACCCTGGGCAGGCTGTGATGGGAAGAACCTGCACAGGCTAGGAAAATCCCTCTGTAATCCCTGCAAGGACACCACAGAGCAGCCTAAATCTCCACTGCAGCTGCTGGAGTTACCGAGCCAGGGCACCTGTGCCATCTCACCCCATGTTTGTGGTGACACAGACAACCTTGGGCTTTGTGTGGTCTTCATCTGCATCTCTGCCAGACAGCAGGCTGGCCACGGTGAAGCAAATCCTGCTCTGTCTCACAGCTGACAGCAGAAAGGGGATGTGGCCGTTGGTGAGACTGGAAAAGCCACAGCCAGCATCTCTTGTGGTCCCCAAGGAGGGGAGGAGGTGGCACCTTAGTGACAGCCTCCAGGCTAGGCTATTGCCTGGAGGGCAGAGAGGAAGAGCACACACAAACATCTGCTCACAAAGTCATTCCGTGTGAGCCTTTGTGGAGACAAAAAAAAACCAAGGGAAAATTATAAAGTAGGAAACCAGAGGACATTTCGGTACCTTACTCGCTGCAGCCTGCGCTCCATAGTGCATCAGGTGTGCAAGAGCCACGTGGAAAGGGCTTCCAGCAGCACATCTGAGCCGGCATTGGCCATCTCAGAGCAATGCCTCTCACCCTGTCCATCCAGGGGCAGACAGCCCTGGCCACCTGCATGGTACAAGCACCAGCCTGGAGTGTCCACCTGACCCAGCAAGGGGAGGAGAGAATGAGGTGGCAGAAATGAGCATGTTTGGGTATTTTCAGCTGACTGCATTAAAGATAATGAAAGATTCTCAAAGGATCTTTGTAAGGCTTGTCTGCATTAAACATAAAACCTCTGCGGCCTGTTCAAGGGCAGCAGGGAGGTGGCAGACAGAGCTGGTCAATAACCACCATGAAAAACCAGTACTTGTAAATGCTATGAATCACTTAAATCAGCATTAAAAGACAGCTTTGCAGCAACACTTCCTGCCTCTGGAAATGTTCATGAGCAAGGAACTCAAAGTGCCTTGCACTGTCTGCTGGACTGTGACCAGGGCTCTGCTGCTCTGGCACAGGAACTAGTGGAGCTTTGCCAGTGCTTTCTGCAGGCTTTGCAGTCCCTGCAGGAAGGGTCCTCTTGGCATGGTCATACAACCTGGAGAGGACAAACCCTGCAGGATTTCAGATGCAGCTCAGTGAGACCTGCAGTTGGTGCAGGATCTTAGCTCACCTTGGATGGGTGGTGAGTCTTGGCCAGCCCAGCTCCCCAGGCAAGTAGCTCATAAAGGCCTTGGTGGCATCAGGACACCAGTTGTTTGTCTCCTGGCAGCATCTTCATGGCACTGGCTGTCCCACTGCAAGAGCAGAGCAAAACCTTGATATGGTCCTTCTCTAGGAGAGGGCTTCCAGGCACCCACAGAATCGCACAAGTTGTGGTGGGCTCTGCTGCATTTTGGGAGCTGCCTCCAGGGGCTTGCGCATATCAAACGCAATCAAAGAGCACAACTGGCACGAAGTGGCCTCAGCTGTCAGCCGCTAGCTGAGGGCTGTCAGACAGCGTAGATGCTGCTGTCTCAAGAGCGCTGACTCTGGCTGCGGAGACAAATCTCCAGAACGCAGTGTGCTGTGCTGCTCCTTCTGCAGCTGTCACGCAAGCTTCTGCAGCCTGGCAACAGGACCTGGTGTGGTCGCTGCCTGGTCGCCCCAGGCCTCCCTCTCTCGCAGGAGCAGGACTCGCCCGGATTGCTTTAAACCCAACCCCAAAACAAAGTCATTTCGGTTCGTGACCAGCAGAGGGCAGCGTTGCGTCAGCCTCAGCACCCTGCGGTCCCCTTAGCCTCTTCCAGCATCCAGTCCCAGGGCATGGAACAAAGGGGGGACAGCGTCACAGGGCATTTCTACTCCTCCTCCTCACTCTGTTGTGTTTCGATGCCTTATAAAGTTGAGGATCGGGTGCTGGCAGGGCACTGCTCACCTGGAGACCTCTTGGCCTGCTGAAGCTTCCAGATGAAGGTCTCAGATGCAGTGATTTATCCTCGGGGAGCAAGGGTTAACTTCAGGCAGAACTGCAAATGGAGCTGAAGAAAGGCAGAAAGAGGCAAAGTCGCTTTAATTCAGGCATTTGAAGATTCAGAGAAGGGCAAGCAGACGCCAAACTTCTAAAGACCTGCAGCCCAGGCCCAGCAACACCAGGACACCATGGCTGGCCAGCCAAATCCAGAGGAACCTGTGTGCTTTGGTGGGTCAATATTTTCAGGGCTGTGAAACAAAAAGAGAAAAATTTGTGTTGAGTGCAAATGACTCCTTGCTGCTGCAAACTGCTAAGTGCTCTTCTTCTGCTTGCAGGAACCTGCACAGAATTATTGAACCAGACAAGCCCTCCAGTTCAACCATCAGCCGAACACCACTGTGGCCATCAAACCGTGTCCCAGAGTGCCATGGTCACACATTTCCTGAATACCTGCGGGGGTGGTGACTCTACCAGCTCCATGGACAGCCTATTCCAGTTCCTGAGAGCCCTTCCAGTGAATATTTTTTTTCCTAATGTCCAACCTGAATGTCCCCTGGCACAAGCTGAGGCCTTTTGCACTTGTATATTAGAAGGGTCTGACTGCCACCAAAGAAACCAGACATGCCCTGGCGTGGTGCCTGGGGGAGGCAGAGCACAGCAGTCACACAGAGGCATTGCCCAGCCTCTGTGTTCTGGCCACTTGGCCTTCCTCTTCTCCAGCCACCCAGGCAGGGAAGTGCTGGCAGCACAGCCCCTGGCTTGCAGAGGACATCACCCTCCTCCTTCCCTGCCTTTCTGCTTCCCTAAGTGTCCTGCAGAGCCCTCTGCAAGTGGGAGCTGACATTTCCTGAGCCTCTGACACCCTCGGAGTCTGAGAGCCCAGGCAGTGTTAGCTTTCCTCTCCTGGATCTCCGAGGCCACTTCAGACTGCTGTTTTATCTAAATCATTTTCTGGCCCATTAATTGGGCAGATAATGTTTCTCAGCAGAGGCTGAAGGGTCATTTAGCACCTCCAGCACACAGGTTGCATTTGCAAGCTCTTCCTTACAGCTTTGACTGCCAACCACTGAGCCAGCCTTTGGCATCCACTGCTGGGAGCTTCAGCAGAAGCAGCAAAGTTTGGGGTGCTGTAGCATGGCCTCTAAGCCATGGCTGAAACTTCTGTCAGGAAGGCAGGATCTGCTGGCCTTGATAAGACAGGATGAGAGCCCCAGGGGGCCAGCCCCCAGCTTCCACGGAGCTCAGAGAAAGAGTCTGTAGGCTAAGTAGTAAAGTTGGTGCTGGCCAAGGAATGGTGTGGAACCAACATACAGGAAGCACAGCAGCAGCCAAAGCAGGAGCCTCTGAACACCTTCACAGCTGTCTGCAGGCTTTCACCTTTCTGCCCATTGTCTGCTCCTTATCCTCTATCTGCCTTCCCTCTCCCCCTGCTTTGCTCCCCAAGCCCCTGCAGCTGACAGTATTTGCAGCTCACTGCACTGACTCCTGCCTTCCTTTTCCTTCTCCTGCACTTATCTCGTCCATTTGCATTGAAAGCTCTCTGGGACAAGGGACACTCAAATATTGTTTTCTCAGCACCTTCAGGCCAGCTCTGTTCCTGAACTGATTTCTAAGGTGCTAATCTACTCACTGTAAGGAACTCCAGAGTGCCTTAACCCACAGCACTGCCAAAATAGGCTACAGCCACTCACCACTGGGTTTGAGTCCAAACAAACACCATCCATCCACTTTTTTGATGCTCATGGCAATGCTCACAGTAGACCTTTAAATCATAGATTCATAGAATCAGTCAGGATGGGAAAGGATCATCAAGTTCCAACCCCCCTGCCATGCCCAGGGACACCCTACCCTAGATCAGGCTGCCCACAGCCTCTGCCAGCCTGGCCCCAAACACCTCCAGGGAGCTGGCCCCGGCCACCTCCCTGGGCAACCCAGAATGGATTAGTTGGGTTACACAGATCCAGATCCAGCTGGAAGCCAGGGAGGGAGAGCTCAGACTCCACAGACACACACAGGGCGACTCTGTCTTATCTATGTTTGTGTCCTTGTTTTAGAACATCTCAGCAAACCTCTGAGCGCAGCAGACATCAGCAGTGCTTTCTTTTCACAGCCCTATAATTTATTTTTTTTTTCCTCATTAAAATATCCCAATTAGCTTCAGATCAGCACAACTCCCCCTTTTGCATTTAAGGCGCGTTATAGTCATTGCATTTCTCTGCCACTGTTCCATCGAGACTTCCAACCCCTGGAGCTAGACCCCTAAACCTGTGAGAGAAAAAAAAAAAAAAAAAAAAAAACGAAAAACCACCACACACACACCACAAAATTAACAATAATAATAATAAAAAAATCTTCCTCCCTGCTCCCGCTGGAGCTTTGCCAACAGAGCTTTTCGGGCTGGCAGATAAGAACATTGTGCGAGGCTGGGCTGCAGCGCAGTCTCGGTGGCGAAATCATTTGCCTGGTGTCCTTATTTGAATTTCCTTCTTTACTTAACAAAAGGTCCCTTTTCAGCCCATATTTACATAGATCCATCAAGGATGCCACAGTTAGAGGCAGGATGTAGCTGGCAGCAGACAATGGCGCAGCGGGGCCGAGGCGTTGGGCTGCAGCTCAAGCGTTTTGTTAGCAGGATCTGATAAGTGCTCAGACTTCTCGCTAAAATAAAGACCCTGACAACAGTGGGAATTCAGCAGGGTAATCACACTTAATGCAGGCTGTTTAGAGCAATTAGAGGTGATTGGCAGCGTCTTAAAGCCCTGAAACAGAAACAACATTAAAAACCGAACGGAGCTCAAGGGGGTGGCAGCCCCAGCGCCGGTTTCAGGCTCAGGCTTGCGCGCACCTGAGCGGGGAGGGAGCTGCTCTGGGCCTGGGGATGGTTTGGGAGACTTAGAATCATAGAATCAGACAGGTTGGAAGAGACCTCCAAGCTTATCTAGCCCAACCTATCACTCAGCCCTATCCAATCAACTAGACCATGGCACTAAGTGCCCCATCCAGGCTTGTCTTGAACACCTCCCCGGGCAGCCCATTCCAATGCCAATCACTCTCTGTGCAGAACTTCCTCCTAACATCCAGCCTATACTTCCCCCGGCACAACTTGAGACTGTCCCCCCTCGTTCTTCCTTGCTGTGGAGGCATCCCAGCGCCACGAGTGATGAGCAGCTGTCAGCAGACAAAGCTGGTAATTGCCAGAGGATAAATCTCTCTTCCCTCACGTCCAGGAGGTGTTTGGCAGTGAATGGACCAGGAACGGGGCAGGAAGGCAGGGAGACAGTGATAGATGATCCAGTCAGTGTGGGCTGGGGAGGGTTCCTATGGCACACCCAGATTTGTGAGGGTTTCTGTCCAACCAGCTGCGGGTTTGTGCCTATAAATAACCCGGAGAGAGATGCTTGAACTCAGCTGGATGTAATACCCTGATTTAAACCCGTGCAGACATTCTGAAGTCATTGAAATGAGGCTGACTTCTTGCATCCCAAGGATTTAGCTCAGAGCTGCAAGGGGAACTTGCTAACGTAGGGGTCACCAGGTCACTCCTGTTGCTGTGACAGTGAGGGGGGAGTCCCAATACTGACATCACCAGATGTGGAGCAGCAGCCTGTCCTGGGGAGAAGAGCAGTGCAAAGTTCTGAAGCTGTGCTTAGCCAGGCCGAGACAGGGTCTGCCCTGAAAGACAATCACATCTGCCTGGGGCAGCTCAGCCCGCCGTGATCCAGGTCAGCTAAAACGCAGGGCTGGAGCAGCTGTGTAAAAGCCACACAAAACGAAGATCTGCCCTTGGACTTTGCTTTCTGTCAGACAAAGCACGCTGCTGGCTTGTCTGCCTTCGTTGGAGCCCGAGGATTCATCAGTAGCTGCAGTAATCCCATCTGCACAGGGATGGGAGTTGCCTGGGTTAAGCTGCCCTACAGATAAGCTTCTGGTCTGACCCACTCAGGGCCAGTGGACATTCCACCTGTGCTGCTCCCTCACCTGCCCGCTTCGCCCACACAAACAACCTTCACCCCTGCTTCCAGATCTGTTAGGACCAGAGCTTTCTTTTGCAGCTGTGCTCAAAGCTCCCTGAGCCATGTGTCTGCTGCACTGCTCCTCGCTGGGCAGAACCAGGTGTCCCCGGTCCCTGCTCATGCACACATGAAGCACAGAAAGGGTAAAGTGACATTGGGTGGGGCTTCCATGTTAGGATCAACACCATTCAGTTGTTTTATTACATAACAGACCAGGAAAGGTGGAATTACTCTCTTCGAGGCAAGCTCTCAGAAACGCAGAGACTTCACCCTCTGGGTTGGTGGTCGGCAGCAGTATCTGGGGGGGGCAGGGGGTGTGCTACAGCAACAGCATCACTCTCAGCTTTGCTTTCACTTTTAAAGCACTGGCTGGAGGCAGAGGCTTGTGGCTACTGAGGATGTTAGTTAATTAAAAAAAAAGGTTAAATTAGCATCCTCTCCCTTGCCACGGGGAGCGCACAGCCAGGGGATAATGAGTTTTATTAACTCTCATAATGTCAGTGTTGACTGCATCCAAATATTGGATCCGTTATTTGTCAGTCCCCAAAGAACCACCTAGAGAAGCTAACGGGTCAAGGATTCATTGATCGTTGTGGAGGCTCCTCTCCAGGCTGGGCTGTGCACAGGGAGGGGGTTTGGGGATGGGGTCACTTCACAGCCCCTGCCCACCTAGCACCCCCCTGCCTGCTGCACCTCAGTGACTTTACTGCAGCCTTCCAGCTGCGCCCACAAAAGCTCTGCCCTCAAGCGGGAATTGGCGAAGAATTTTCCAACAAGTTTTGTGAGGTTTCCTGCTGTTTTGTTTTTTTTTAGCCTCATGCTAATTTCTGGATCTGGAGACATTAACTGGGAATGTGCCCCCCCCTACTCCTCCAGGAAACCCTCACCAGGAAAGGAGTCTGCAGCACAGGAATTTGGAGACACATCTCCTGCCCAGACTGAGGAATAGATCAGTGATTAGGACACTTGGCTGGGGTGGTGAGGACCCATTCTTCCTCTGCCCCAGGTTTGCACTAGCCCTGGGCTATAGTGCAGGAGGAAGAATTTTCCTCAGTCTCCTCCAAGGGCTTTCCACTTGGGATAAACAACCTCGTGGCACTGGCAAGTAGCACTTAGAGTGACAGAATGGTTTGGGTTGGAAGGGTAAGACCTTAAAGGCCATCTAGCTCCCACCTCCCCATATGAAGAACAAAACACATAGTAGCAACAAGAAGCACTGAAAAGGATGAGTATAAAACACATCTTTGGGGGGGTTGGTTTGTTTGTTTAATTTTTGATTGGTTTGTTTTTGAGCATAATTTATAAAACAAAAAGTCCTGCAGCAGGAGGGAAGTGCAGGCAGCACTCGACATGTTGCAACAAGCTTCAGCTCCTGCAGAACTCCTGCAGCAAACTCAGGTTTTCAAGAGCATCCCCCCACGCTGCCAGGCACTGAGCAATGTGACCAGCAAGTCCCTGGAGCATCTTAAGCACAAACTTTTAGGAGTCCATTTCCAGCAGCGGCTGAAGTTTAACATTGGCAGAGTGAACAGAAGACACTCAGGGCCAGCTTTGGAACCCAGCTGATAGGGTTCATCCAGCCCCAGGAGCTATGGTGAAGTCTGAGCTGCAGTGATAGGCACAGGACATCCTGGCTCCACTCACAGACCAGTAGGTGATGGCCCAGTGCAAGATCTCTTCCTCCTCACTCATTTTGATTCCTACTTCATGGTGCTGCTCCTTCAGCTGATCCAATGCTCTGATCTCGCAGGCACATCCTCTGCTCCAGACTGAAAAGCTGACCTGATTCATTAAAGAGGTGGGGAAATTGCTTTTTAAAAAAAAATAGCAATACTCAAAGCATCTCCAGACCAGCACCACAGCAGCAGAAATGCTGTGGAAGGTAAGACAAGGCAGGGGTCATACAGTTAGGGCAACAAACTTTGGGCTTGGTTACTCTTGAGAGGCTCAGCAAAGCTCCCACTGGGCACAGCAAACCAACCTCTCCTTGAAGGAGGTTGTGGTGCTGGGTACCAAGCCCCAGAGCCATCTGCAGGCTGCCTGTATTCCAGAGCAGGGGAATCCTCATGGACAGCCTTGTTCTGCTCAGATGGATAGAGGCAGGTTAAAGGGTCTGGGGATAAATAATGAATGAACAACAGCTCAAGGCCACAATTAGGCCAGTGTTAATAAGCATCAATTCCAAAGGAGCTGGGGTTCATCTTTAGAAGTAACCACCACAAAATAAATGTCCTGCTGCAGGCTGAGTGGCCAGAGGGGACAGAACTCCTTGGTGCTGCAACTGACAAGAAAAGCAGGAGAGGTTACAGATGAAACCAGCAGTGAAGGTCAGGGGACCAGCTCAGCCTTTCAGCACATCGGGCAGGGGTTTCCTCCCTCTCTTCACTCTTCCAGTGCTTGCAGAATCCACCACAGGCAATCACAGGACATCTGCAAACATCCTTCTGGCCTCGCTATGCCCCAGCAGCAGCCCTCCAGCCTCATCCAGAGGGAGGAACACCAGAGCCTTTGTCCACCCTCCAGCCACACAAGCCTAACCTCCAGGCAGGGATCTCCCAGGCATCACTGGCTCTGCCCTGCTGGGATCCCATTCTCTGCCCAGAGGAGGGGGACCCCTTCCTGGGGTCTTTTGAAGCCTAACATAAGGACTACCCTGAACTTGGTTCCAACTCTACTGTCTGGGTCTTCTCAGGGCAGCTGAAGCAGCCTGTAAAATCCTCCACAGAAAGCAAAAGCAGGGAGTTAAGTTAGACCTTGACTGCTCCTCCTCTTGGTGCTAATTTGGTCAGGCTGTTCTGAGTGGCACAACACCCTCTGATGGGTCTGGCTCCTGCTGAGCACATGAGCTCATCTGGCTCCTAATCTCATCTCCTGCCAAACAGCAGCATCCCGGGTGGGTGTAAGCTCCTCAGCTCCACACAGCTCACTGCTCTTGCACCTCTCTTAAGAGGACAGGAGACTTAGGGACAAGGTGTGGCAATGTCAGGGCTTACAGCAGATCAGGGTAGGACAAACAACGGCTGGCAAGAATCAGGATTTTAGCAGTGGATAACAAGACCACAACAATGTCAGGAGAGACTTCCAGAAACTGAGACACGAATCACATCAGCCAGGGCTGGCTTCATGCCTTGGACCTGCCTGACCCTTCCAGTAAAGCAACACCTGGGCTGGCCCTGGATATCAGCGAGCTGCTCTTCAGCTTTGGCGGCTCCTGGCATGCAGCAGGACCCCCACCGGTGGCCGTGAGCGTGGAAGTCCTGCGGCTCTGCTTTTAGGTCAGCAGTGGTCATTTCTTGTGTGCAATCTGCGTTATTGTTAACCTGACAGCAGGGAGCTGCAGAGCACAGCCAGGGAGGCAAGCACAAAGGCTGCTTAATGAAGCCACTGAGGGGGTTTGTGGAACTTCAATTGCCTTCAGCAAAGCCATGGAGTAAAGCAGGCTTGAACTTCAGCCTTCTAAAGGCAAGCACTCAGGCACACAAAGTGCTTCCACATCCGCCAGGTTTTACCTTCACAAACGCGGCTTTCTTTTTAAATCGGGTGCTTCATTCTCCATCCAGCAACCTGGGGCCAGCAGTCCCAGGCAGTAAGAGCTGGTGCTGCAGACCTGGCTACCACATGCCCAGCCCCTAGGAGCAGAGGCAGCTGCCCCCCAGAGTGAATTTCTCTCTGGTTGATAAATTCATCCAGTTTCATTTGTGTACTAATTTGGCAGGATTTATGCCCTACCAGGACAATTTGCTGATAGGAAGCTGAGCACCACAGCTGGGCCCTTTGGTCTAATTCGTGTCAGCAAAGTGCCCATAAGCAAACGGAGCTTCTCTATCTGGCTCCTGCCCTCCCCTCGCCTGCTGTTACTCCACAACAGGTATCCTTCTCCTTTAATTACCTTCTGCAGGGCCTGAGAGCTTTGATGACTTGATTAAGCCTTGCAGTGCAGTTCCAGTCCCTACCCATCTGATTAATTAGCCCAAACCTTATTAACTTCCTAATTCCAATCAATAATTCACTGATGCCAAACCGTGCAAGGGCAAACTAAGGATAGCTCTTTCCTGAAGACACAGCCACGCTCCACTGTTCTGCTGCCTGCAGGCACAGAGACGGAACTGTGCGGGGTGGAGGCTTTGTCACCTCCTGGAGCACCTTAGCCACGTCAGCAGGCAAGCTTACTGAGGTTCCTCAGCTTGTATTTCCTCAGTGGATCTCCCCAAACCACAGGCATCTCAGTATCTCTCCCAAACACTGAGCCATCGCTGCTGGAGGATGGTGCCCAGGACATAAAAGTTGTGGTTTGCTCCTGTCCAGAATGCTGACGGGCTGGGGAAGGCTTGGCAGAGCCCTGCCCTCCCCTGCACACCCTCTGCAGAGGCAGGGACAGCCAGACTGTGGATTTCACTTTGTTTTGATGCTGCCACAGAAGGTGTTTCAGCGCTGGAGGGTCACTGCAGCAGCTGCCGGCACGGCACGGCCAAAGCAGCACACAGCCAAGGCAGTGCAAGTTTAACTGGGAGTGGCCAAAATGGAGCTGGTGTCACATCTCCCATGCACCCAGCTCCACGGTGCTGATGGAGACCTAAGGGCTAGCCAAGTCTTGGCAAAAGGCACTCAGGTTTCCAGCTGCCCAGGCCAGAGCGGCTGTGAGGTGTAGCTGGCTGGTTTCTCAGGCTACCACCCAGCTGCACGGGTGGGATGGCCAGGGGGTGCACACCAGGGCTCCTCTTTGTCTCTTCTGACCACATGAGCAGAGCAGCTTTTTACTGCTCATCAATCTCTGCCTTTCAAAACACTGTCTAGCACCAAGCACCTTCCTTATGCTTCCCACAGACACCCGCCCCCCCAACTCTCTCTCTGGAGGTAGTGGGAATGCGAGGCAATCGCTCGGGGAGGGTCTCCAGCGCCTTTCAGAGCCACCTCGCCCACCTTTGTGTGTGGTGTCACCATGGGGAGGGACTCTTCCTTCTTAGGGAACCTGCCATTAGGGAGGCTGCTTCCAGGCAGATCCCATGGTGGAGCCTTTGGGAAACAAAGCATGGGCAGGAGTGGGCTTTTCTCACCTCTGGTCACAGGGTTGATAAGGGAGTCAGGTGCTCTTCCTGGGGCTCTGCAGCAAGTGCTACAAAAGCATCCTGGCTCCTGAAGTGCTGCCATTTCTCTGAAGTTCCAGCTCTAAGCGCCTGGCCTGGCAGCAGCAGGGTATTTAAGAGGCTCTCCAGAAATTCCTTCCCGTCCCCCCAGTCACATTTCAGGGTTTCCACGTCAGGGTCATGCTTCCATTTAAGGTTTACATTTGCAATGAAGGTTTACATCAGCAGGCAGGGGTTGTGTACCAGTGGCTTCCAGCTACCTCCCATAGCTTGCAGATGGTCACATCTGCCACATGCCAGACTCCCCCCAGTACAGAAGACCTAATGTCCTACTCAACCAGTGAGGCTGCAGTGCTCACAGCAAACAGGAAGGCAGCCCCTAGGAGCTTGAAGAACAGAAGAAAAAGGAGCTGCTGGCTGTCCCATTCCAATCCATGCAACCCTGCTCCTGCAGTACCTGCTGAAACTCTTCCCTCCTGTTCCCTGGGGCTGCAGGCACAGGCTTGTGCCAACCTGCACCCCTAGCCCCATTGCTCTAACGAGAACCTGCTCATCAATCAGGGGAGCTCCACGCTCTGCTAAAGCCTCCTCATTCTTCTGCTGTGCTCAGGAGACAGACCCCAGCACAACAGACCCCAGAAGAGCAGGAAAGGAGCCAGTTCTGCATGAAAGATGAGGGGAAAGAAAGTCTGTTTGGTTTTCCTGTACTCTTTCCTCCCAGGGCACAGAAATGTTGGTCTAAAGGATGTGAGAGAAGGAACTTGGAGGAGAGCTGTGGTGAGCAGGGTGTGAGCCTCAGAACAAAAGCAGGGCTCCAGGTTCGGAGGCTTCTTGCTCAGCAGGAGTGGATGGCAGCGTGGAGAGGACAGGAAATCCCCCAGCTCCCAGGGGCCTGAGCTATAGCTTTCACTCCAGGACATTAATGGAAGATTCCTAAGCAGGCTGAGTTTGCTAAAGCAGCTCAAGGTCACACCTCTCAGGCCAGAAGTGCTCAATAGGAGCCCTGTGAAGGGCACATGTGGGCCCTGCAGATGGACTCACAGATGTCAATCACCTATGGTCTGAGAGCTGAGGTGCACTGGGGGGGTCTCTGTGCTCAAAGGCATTTAAAAAAATCAAGAAATCAATTTCTGGTAAGAAGCCTTCACACGAGGAAGAGCAAATGTTCTTCCCAGCTCTTTGGGTCTCTTTAAATTTTTTTTTTACTTGCAGATACTGTGGTTAAATGCAGCAGAGGCCTTGGAACAGATGAGCAGCAGCCAAGGACATCCGTGGTCTTGGAGACCCACTAGGAAGGTAAAGAAAACCAACCCCGACCTCAAAACCACCAAGTGACTCTTAAGGAGACCACAGAAAGCTCCTTCTGAGGCCTCCCCTGAGAATTCCTTAGGGTTTGCCCTTTTTGGCTTTCTGTTGGGATTTCCCACAGCAGGAAGGATCCAGCTGACCCTCTGGAGCCCTGGAGAGCTCGGTCTGTTCCTCAGGTCGAAGGTGCCACGGCCAGCAGAGGCAAGAAGAACTCAGCTGCTGTGCCTGGAGTGGGACACAGCTCACAGGAAGGGTAAACCCCTCCAGCTCCGGAGCTGGACTCACACTTGCCATGTGTTGGAGTCGCTCTCCATCCAAAGGCACCAGCTGAGCTCACATGCCTCACCTACCTGCTCTGCTTTTTATTTCCAAAGTAGACAAAGCACTACACAAGAAGGATGAGCAGCTGCTGGCTGCTGCCTTCTGGGTTAGCAGCCCTCAGAAAAGCGTCCGAGTCCCTCTGCCTCAGGCTGTTTTCTTCTGGTCACTCAAGCTGGAGGTTTCACAATGGCTGCTGTCACCTATCTGCCTTTCCATCAGCTCCACGCATGTGAGGGTGAGTAGCTACTGAGTGCTGTGGAGGAAGTAAGAGGTGTGACAGGCCAGAAGCATTTCAGCACAGAGATTAGGACTGGGGGGATGTTGTTGTTGTGTTGTGTGTACTTTGTTTTTTCAAGAGCTGGCTAGCAAAGGAGTGAATTCTAAGCAGCAGAAGTGGTGTAGCAGAGAGACATTCGCCCTTCTCCCAAAGACCCTGCCAGGCTCAGAGCTTTCCCCAAATGTGTGCTAATTTTTATCTGGAGAGTTTAAGTAGGCACAAAGTTGTGTCCATTTGCTCGGTGTTTAGAATAACAAAAGGACTTCATCTCCTCCCGGGAGAAAGTCAGCACAAAAGGGAATTCAGCCAGGCAGGAGAAGGAAATTCCAGATATACCTAAAGCCTACAAGGAAAAAAACCCAAAACTTTATTGGAGTGGGGGAGAAACTGAGCCCACAGCAACCTGTGCTGTTCTGAAGGGCTGCTGGAGCCCAGACACCATCCACTGCCCAGGTCCAAGGGAGAAGGAGGTTGGGTGGGTTCCGGAGGATGGCCACAGAGCAACAGGTGCAATGATCCACAGGAACTGGCCAGGTGACGTTAGACAGACACAGGGAGCAGCACAAGGACCTGGCACAGCAAAGTGGTCAGGAGGGAAAATTGGTTGCCTTGGACTGGGCCAGGGAAGAAAGCAAACAGAATTGTGCTGATCTGCTGCTCAGCTGCACTCTGGGCTTTCTCTGTTGCCTCCTTCTCCCCCCATACCCTGGGAGAATGACATCTTGTAGAGCTGGGACGTGCTGCAAGCCCCTTCCATGCCCCTTGTCTTGGGGAGCAACACTCCATGGCAAAGCTGGCTGCGGGCACTGCCTTTCTGTGCCTCTCTTCCATACAGTCCATTAACATGGCCTCGGGCTCTGCTTCTGGCAGGAGTCTGCAGTGCAAGGGAAATAACTCAGCTGCTCAGCTGCAGCAGTTTGGGGTTGCTTTCAATTCAGAAAAATAAGAACCGACATCCTCATCTGTCTTTACAAAAGCTCTGAAGAGCTAAGGACAAATACCTGAAAGCTAAGTTTGTGACGGTGCCCATCAGCCTTGCTCCCTCTTAGTGCCTCCAGAAGACCATCTTCCAGCAGAGAAACCAGAGAAACAGGTGGTCACCACCATAGCCCCAGCACCTCTCCATCTCAGCCTCCCACCTTGTCCTGGCTGCTGTAACGGGGCCTTGGAGGAGGTGGCGGTCAGCAGTCAACGAGAAAGAGGCTTGGAAGAGACCAACCTGCCCTACACAGCTGGGAGCCAGAAGTGCTGCCCAGAGCAGCCCAACCCAGCCAGAAGCTCCAGGACGGAGGCCATTGTGCTGCAAAGGAGCCATTGTGGTGAAATCAAAAGGGATGGCTGCAAAGACCTTTACATGTCAATTCTGGTATCAGAACAGAGCAGGTCAAGCAGAGCTGACCCTCAGAGCAGGTTAAACTCCTGAGGGGTGGAGATAATCTCCCAGCAGGAAGGGAGGAAAGTGCTGGGCCAAGATGCTTTCACACTCCCCATGGCCACCTTCGGGCTACAGAGCCGACCATTACCAGAGTCATTGTCATGATTATCTTTAAATCTGCTGCCTGCATTCAGGCATCTATCAGGAAAAGGCCCAGGACCCCATTAGTGCAGGCAACAAGCCCCAAGAAGGAGGGGAGGAAGCTTTTTCACTGCAGATAAATGAAGGTTCCTACTGGCTCCATCCTCATCAGCTTTGTTATTTCCAAGGTGATGTTTATTGGTAAATCGGCTCTTCCCCATCAGTCAGCTGCATAACAGCTTTGGGGGCTTTATTGCCACACATAGCCACAAACATTTGCAGTCTGCTGGCCAGGGGAAGCTGAACATCACTGGTGCCTGCATGGAAAACCTGTCCCAAGAGCTGATAGGAGGTAGAGCTGCGGCCCGGTGTCATCCATGGCCATGATAGGTCCACCACAGCAGCTGTGGGGCTCTTGTGGGGCCACCCAGCTCCAATGTGACTTAACCATTTGCAGCTGAAGCCCCTCAGATCAAGCTCCAGCAGGTTACACTTGTAATAGAGCTCCTAATGACTGTAAAACTCCCCTTTGGCCATGGATGCTAGAAATATTTTTTAGGTTGACCATTCCTTACTCTCTCCTGTAGAAATCTCTGCTAATGTTGCCTTGGAAAGCTTGGCAAGGATGGCCCCACAGAGCATGGACCAAGCTTGGCAAGGATGGCCTCACAGAGCATGGATCAAGATTGGCAAGGATGACCCCACAGAGCATGGACCAATGCCCAGAGCAGATCCTGCAAGTGCAGCTGCTGAGATGTATTGGCAGTAAAGCTGCTTCACAGAGCTGACCCCTTCAGCTGAGCACCATCAGCCCTGTCCTGCTGCAGGAGAGTTCAGCGAACACAAAATGCCCTGCAAGGCAGGGTAATTACCAAGATAAAGGCTGGAAAGGACAGGAGCCTCCCTCCCACCAGGGCCCTAGGGAGCCAGGGCTGGCAGTGGCAGGAGGAGGAGAAAAGCAGCTGCCACCTGCCATGGCTGTAAAGTCTTCTGCTCACCTTCTGTTCAGGTGGGGCTGTGGCGTTTGTGCCAAGCCGGTGAAATCCTGCTGCAGGGAGGATGAGTCCCAAAGATGCTGTTTGTGGGAAAAGTAAAGATGCCATTTCAAATATTCTATAGTCATTTTGATTTCCTCATTGCTGCTTGAAGTGATCCATCTACCAGACAGATAATTAAAGACAAGAGTCACAGACCAAAGCATTCCATGGATTTTGGGGGAGGTTTTAAATGCTTCCAGCCACTACAGCTTCCCTCCTCTTCTGAACGTCCTCAGTTAAAGTATTTTCTCCCACTCAGAGAAGCTCGTTCCTCCTTAGCCCTCCCATGGAACCTGTCTGCCTCAGAAACATCCTGGCTAAAAGAGTGATACATTAGTGATAAATACAGAAAGAGCTATCAAGGTTTCAGACCACCCCTGCCCATAGGTCTATCCAGCTCAAGAGAAAAACTCCTTTTGAGCAGCAAAGGTCTGGATCAGCCTCACTGCACTATGTGAAGCAAAGGACATCCAGTGGAGACCTGCCTCAGCTCTTCAGAGCCATGGTGTGATGCCAGCATGGAGATGGAAGGAAGCCTTGGAGAAGGCAGCTCTAGGCACATCAGGAAAGCAAGGGCCAAACATTTCTGCCCTGCAGGGCAGGACTTGTCTCAGCACTGCTCATAGGTTACAGAGGAGGAAGCTTCCAGCCCCACCAGTGGTCTCCAGCCCTCACTGGCCCTGCCTTGCCCATCCCCAGATGGCAAGGACGCTGCCAGCAGATGGGAGTGCTGCTAGGAAACAGCCACACATCAGGCAAGGGGGGAGGTTCAAGAAGGCAAATGGATTCTCCTTGGGTTGGTAACTTGGGGCTTAAAAAAAAAAAAGAGAGAGAGAGAAAAAAAAGTGCGAACCAATTCCACTTTTCATTAAAGAGTGGTTTGAGTGAAACTGATACTGCAGCAGCACAGGGTCCTGCCTGCTGCCTGCCTGCTCCATAATGGCTCCTGCATTAGGGGCTGGGGGCTGCTGCCCATTTGCTCCACTGCAGATTGCTATTGAGTGAGCTCTTTAATGGGGGTCCTGTGCTGCTGAGAGCGCAGAGCTTGCAGCAGATCTGTCCTGCTCTCCACCCTGACAGCCATTAGAGAATCAATGCAGGTAATCCCTCAGCTGGGGGGCTGCTGGGGGGGTGGCACTTGTGGGAAAGTGAGACTTCTCCAGGGAGCAGCTGGCCACCACATCCCCACACCAGGCTGCATCCTGAGGGGATGCACGGGCCAAAGGCTGGGCTGAGCCTTCCTCCCTAAGGAGGGGGATCCACAGCTTGACTGCGCTCCAGGGATCAGCTAGGAATTACGCTTGTTGGTCAGCTAAGCCAAGAATCCATCCCTTTCCTTGACAGGCTGAGGAGTTTTTCTCTGCCACTGCATTTCCACTATCAGTGACCAGTGTCTCCTGCTGGTTCTGCTCCAGTCCCTGCATTCAGGGTGTGAGGCTGCTAGGCCTGTTAAAAATTAGGGGGAAAAAAAAGGAAAGCAGGGAGCAAAGCCCATGTCTGCCAGCAGCCCTCCTGTACCTGAGCTCCTTGCTGCTTTTTGCCTTCCCTTGGTGGTTAACCACGTCCCTCTGCCCAGGTCCCCCGAGGAGTGAAGAGGGATGCAGACCAGGAGTTTGAAGAGAGGAGATGCAGGGGATGGTAGAGGCAGAAGATGCCATGGGCCAGGGCTTTTGCTCCCCAGCACAGGCCAGCCTGAGCTGTGGGGTCATGTTTTTGTATTTATCTCACCACAGTCATTGATCGCCATGGGGCTTTGCAGGTGTCAGCCTCACCGAGCCATCCTCTCCCCCTGCCCCACCAAAGCAGCCCTGATTGCCCTCATCCTCAGGTAGCTTTCTGTTTAAAATCTAAAAACCCTTAAGCACTTAGCATCAGCTGGGGTCTTACCTGGCTGGATCCACCCAACAACTTCACATGCTGCTCCTCTTGGAAGGGCCAATTTTGACCCTAGTCAGGAGACAGAGGAGCCAAGATGCTGTTTGGTCCATCTTCTGCAGCCCTTTGCTCTAGGTAATGTAATGAGGATGACAAGATCCCCCAGGAAGGAAACCATCCCCAATCCAAACCCAATCCCTCCTAGGCCCTGCCTGGAAGGACAGCAGTGTGCTGGCCCTGGCATCACCATGCTGGCCATGTAGAAGGAAATCTGGCCTGGGTTGGCAAGGCTCAGTCTGCTCCCCACCCTGCTGTGAAGGGTGCTGTTGGCCAAGTGCCACCCCATTGTCCCCAGCCTAGCTGAGACCTGCTATTCAGAAGGGTAAGACCCTTCAATAGAGCAGCTAAAGAAATGCTATGGGGCGGCTCAATGCCCTCTTTAGTGCTCAATCCAGATCCATCATCTCGATCGCCAGTGGGAGTGACCTCAATCCAGACCTGAATGGCCTGGGCTGTTTGGGACACTTAAAGCCCAATGCATCAAGGCATTGGGTGCCTTTGTCAGCTGCTACCCAGCAGGACTACGACCTTCAGTACCTGACCGTAATGACTGTAATGACTGTGATGCAGAAAACATCACCCACCTACGAGTATCTCAAGCACACCTCTCCAGCGTCCCCAGCAGAAAACCACCCCCAGCCCACCAGCAGATGCTCCAGCCTCCAATAATGCATTGCTACCCTTTCTGTGAGCCTGGTTGCAGATGGCTTTAATAAACAGGTCCAAAAGGAGACTGAGTGTGCAAGACAAGCAGAACCTTCGGCCATGAGTGTCAGCAGCCTCCCCTCACCCCACACCGCAGAAGAGTGCTCCTGGTTTAGCACAAGGTCTCCGGGGCTCTTCAAGAGGCAGGAACCGCACACAGCTGAAGCCTCTACAGAACACAGACCAGTTCAGCAACCCCATCAGCAAGACCACCTGCACGGGAAGCTACCCATGCAGCTCCCAGTGCTCCAGAGCCGTTTCTAGTCACAACCCTTCACTACTAGTGAAGTACTGAAGTACTGTGAGGTCTGAAACATGTAAAATAGAAATAAGCAAAAGCCCAAAAATACCAAAACCAATGTAAATGTAAAAAAACAAACCAACCAAAAAACCCCCACACCCAAGACCAACAACGCTACTAGTGAAGGGCTGGGGGTTGGACTTGATGATCTCCTTGGGTCCCTTCCAACCCCTAACGTCCTGTGATCCTGTGACCTGGTAGCTAATATCACCAAACCCCAGGTTTCTTATGGGACAGACTTCACACTTCTTTTGTTTCTCCATGCTTGGAGAAAACCAGCTCCATGGGGGCAGGCAGCTAGGGGTAAGGCTCCATTCCTGATGTAGAGAGGAACACCGGGAATTCTCTGCTCAGAAGTCTCACCCACCTAGAGCTCACCAGTTCAGCCCCAGTATGCAGAGTCCAGGCAGGACTCAAAATAAGCAATCAAAACCCAGAACAAAACATGCCCTTCCTTCACCCAGCCCAAACCCCACACATGTGCAATGACTCGCTCGCTGCAGACGCTGCCCAGAGCTGTTCCTCAACGTTTTACTTACAAGCAGTTCTATAAATATATATTTCAAATAGTATGGCCATGAAAGCAACGAGGAAAGATAGAGTAGAGCAAGCAGAGTAAACCACAGGGAATTAGTGCAAATCAATGGTTATTTATAGACACAGTAGCTGTGTGATAACTCAACGTGCAGATAACTTTCTAGCCCTGCGCTGCTTTTAAAGAGGTTAAGGTTGGCACAAAATAAACACTTTTCTCTCCAACACTTATGTGCAAAGGACCTTGTCAGCCCTAGCTGATGCAGGATGTCAGAATAGCATCACCCCATTAACATCAAAGCCCCCTCCACCCCAGCCCAGGGAGCCCCCCCGTTGTTGCACAGCCCCATGTCCATGGCACTGGCCACTCAGCAGGTGGCTTCTGCACCTGCTACAGCACTCAGAGCACTCAGGCTTTCTGCTAAACTTCCAGAGCTGATGATTCACCCTGCCAGGGAGAGCTGCCCATGACAGACCACCTCTGCAAAACCCAGGGGGTGAGCTGGCTGAGATAAACACAGTCCCCTGCACTCAGAGTCCAGGGGCTGAGCATAGCCCAGCAGTAGCCCTGAGCTTAGCTGTCACCTCCTGGTGCACACAGAGCCACACGGGCACTGGAGTCAGGCTGGAACAGTGCAGGGCCAAAGGCTACTGCGTGGCATGGTGGTGGCAGGCGGCTCTGTGGCACCAGCAGTGCCTGCACAGCATGGCAGCAGCAGGGTGCTCAGCGGGGCCACGGTTACTGCATGGTGCTGTGGCAGCGGCAGGGTGCTCGGCGGGGCCATGGTTACTGCATGGTGCTGTGGCAGTGGCAGGGTGCTCGGCAGGGCCACGGTTACTGCATGGTGCTGTGGCAGTGGCAGGGTGCTCGGCGGGGCCATGGTTACTGCATGGTGCTGTGGCAGTGGCAGGGTGCTCGGCGGGGCCATGGTTACTGCATGGTGCTGTGGCAGCGGCAGGGTGCTCGGCGGGGCCACGGTTACTGCATGGTGCTGTGGCAGCGGCAGGGTGCTCGGCGGGGCC
>VWZI01009385.1:895849-953709 GCA_013396835.1 Psilopogon haemacephalus
AGGGGGGTGGGGGGGGGTTGCTCCGGCCGGCGACCCTTCCCCGGGGGGCGGAGCCGCGACCACGTCTGGAGAGGCGTCTCGGCTCGTCTAGGCCAAAGGGATCCCCCCAGCGCCCCTCCCGGGCGCCCCTGCCCCGCCACCAGCCTCTTCCTTCTTTTCTTCAGGGCAGGGTGCGGGAGGGATGATCCCCATCGCCCCCTTGCCCCGTCTCCGTGCCACAGAGGTAGGCTCCGAGTCGGTGTCTGCTGTTAGGAGCCACTGGAGCAACCTGAGAGCATGGCTCCAAACACAGTCCTGTCCAGAGGACCATCCTCCAGTCTCGATCCCTAGCCCAGATGAAGAGCTCTGGAATGGAAGTTTTGAGGAAGGGTCACCTGCTGCCTGGGAAATGGGGGTGTTCAGAGCACAGGACCGTGGCCACCAGAATCCCTCCCTGCCAAAAGCTTCAATTTGAAACTTCACTGTGATTTGGTTTGTTTTCTTTTCAGGACATGAACAAGGCAACAGCAAACACAAGGACACAGCACCAGTGAGGGAGATTCAGAACTGCTCTGGGCTCTCCCAGAACCCTTTCTTTCCACAAACAGCCCAGGGCAGCTGTGTCTGCAGGCCTGCCTTGGACATTCATGTCCTCTGCACTGAACCTGTTGGGCTGATTCTACCCACAGCCTCACACCTCTGCCGGGCAAAAATACTGAGCACAGCCAACATGCACAGAAAGGTGAGGGAGGGGTAGGAACGAAGCCTGAGACAGTTCCTTAGCGTAAACAGCCCCAGTTTGGTGTTGCCAGGCTTTGTGTGTGTGTTGTTGAACACTTGTGTTACTTGCAGACAGGATTTATGCCGCACTGCTTTAGGCAAGTTCCAAGCAGGGATTTATTGATGCAGCATCAGCAGCACACAAGCACCAGAGTTAATCAGGTTTCCAGCAACATGCCCGTGAGCTCTGACTGCACAGAAAGCCTGAGCTACTCCTAGCAGTCCCAGGTAACCTGGAATCCTCTGGCTGTGGCCAGGCATCACAGCACCAGGGAAAAGTGGCTCATGGAGGAGACATTCTCGGACCGGGAAGCTGGGGAAAACAAAGAGCAGCAAAAGGTGTAAGCTTTAAACTCCCATCGTTAGCTCAGTTGTGGATGTGGACAGAAATACAAATGCTTTCTTCTTTTCCAACAAGGCTGAAGACAGAGAGCCAGGGAGAAGGGAAGAGCTGGAGGCACTGTTGTCACTATGCTGCAGAGAGTGCTGGGAGGCTTTTGTCCCCTGGGCAGCTGAAGGTGCCCTGTCCCATGTGATGCCCACCTAGTCCTGTGAACAAGCAGTGCTCACACTGAGCTGTTTTCCTTGCAGGCCATGACTAGCATTTCCAGGGTGTGCTGGCTTGAGGCTAATTTGAATATTTTTATGAGAAGAATTAGATAATAGGCTGTGAAAAGAAAGCACTGCTGATGTCCACTTCACTCACAGGTTTGCTGAGACGTACTAAAGCAAGGAGACTAACATGGATAAGACAGTGTCTCTCTGTTTGAGGAGTCTGAGCTCTCCCTGGCTTCCAGCTGGACCTGTGTAACCCAACTAATCAATTTTGCTTCTTCAAATAGATTACAGCTATTTACAGCTATATACAGAAATATGCAAGTTAAAAGTAATATAGAAAACACGATGGCCATCCCAGAGATCAGAGTCCCCAAGAGGGGTTTCCAACCACCCTTCCACCTTCCCCCTCCACTCTCCAATCTTATGCCAGAATCTGCTTTACCTGCAAGGTAAACAGGGAAGATTTGCCAAGAAAAGCTGGATGGAGCACTTAGTACCATTGGATAGGGCTGGGTGATAGGTTGGACTGTATGAGCTTGGAGGTCTCTTCCAACCTGGCTTATTCTAATCTATTGTATTCTATCATAAATCTCTGCTTGTATATTGTGCTAAGCTGTGAATAGAAATCTTCAGCCCTTAACTTCCATCTGGTTGAGCCTAGTCTGGGTGAATTAAAATGTGTGTGGGGAACTCCCAAGCCATTACCCAGAGTAAGAAGTAGCTGGAACGTACAAATCCTTCCACACATCACACCTGGTTGTCCCGATTCACCACCCTCTGGAGCTGCCTCCTGGACCCTTCTGTCACCGAGTGACGACAGGACAGAAACACGTCAACACCTGCAGAGCCATGTAAAACCCGAAGGCATTAAAATTTATTAAATGATGCAATAACAACAGAATTCTTTATTTACAATAGCATTATTTAACATCGAAGAAGCGAATAGCATCGGCAAAGCAATATTAACTTGCATAAATGTATTTAAAATGTCTCTGAATATATCTACCTTTGCATAAACTGCTCACACTAGAAATACAAACATCGATGCAGGTGAACGAGGTGATGGCGAGAGTCAACTCCGTCTGAAAATAAATCACAACCTGAAACACCCTCGAGCTTTCTCCTGAAGAGCCATAGTTTATATATTGCTTAATTTTACCCTTGTATAATCTTTTCATATACACACATCTCAGATGCAACTTCATGAGGAACTGTACAAATAAAACCCACAAATGACATAAAGGGAAAACGAAACGAAACAAAACAAAATAATTAGATGACAGTAACTGTTTGCAGAAAGGTCTACATCACCTCCCTTGGCCAACCCGAAAGGGGAAGCAAGGATGCACCCAGTCCAGAATTGTACACAAGTCACTATACAAATATAATACATCGGACAGCTATGTAGGAATATACAAGACTTAAAAACAGATCTAAGGCATTATGCTAGATTTTAGCATTTTGAGGTTCTTGCACATAGCTTTTACCTGTAGTAAGAAACTTAAAAGAGTTTGTTTCAGTCTACAAAGAAACAACAGGGAGAAAGTTTTTCTAATTAAAATCAAAGCCACTACAGTAAATTTTTTTTCTTTTTTTTTTTTTTTTTCTTTTTCTGTTGTGCAGAGAATGCTTTTGCTCTTAGGCAGCAAACTACCATACAAATACTAGAAAACTTTTAAATTCACACCAACAATTAATGGCTTAAGTTGCATTTCAAAACTGATTGTGTATCTTTGGGTTCTGCAAGTGGAGCTGTGCCACCCTTTTCATCTGTCCAGCCCATAGGAACTCCGCTGTAAACAACGGCTGCAAAAAAAAAAAACAAAACCAAAAAACCAACAAAACGTGTGGTATAAACTGCAGAGACGTCGCTGCTCCTTGGGACAGCCCAAAGGGATGCCGGCGTAGGACGAGTGGAAAGGTCCAGTGCAAATCCCTGTAGCAACACAGCTCACTGCACTTCCACCCCAGCACGGTGCAGAGGCTCAGGCAAGCCCTGCCCAGAGGCCTCGGCTCGCATCTGCACCTTTCACATTTTAATGCAAGTACAACACTGAGGAACTGCTCTGGTCAATGAGCTCCAAGTACTTCCTCCGACTGATTTACTGTACACGGGATGAAAAATACTGACAGCGAAGGAAACGGATTTGGCTTTGTTTCTGGAGTGATCAATATGATCAGAAGATTCCTTCACTCCCTCTTCCTCTCGTTGGCTGTAGGAGGACTAAAGCCACGCTGAGCACGGCTGAGCCACGGGGGGGTTGGAACAATCTCCTGTCTCAGAGCAGCCATGGGTGAGAAGCCACAACCTACAGGTGAGCAGAGCCTGCAGGTCTGTCGTGAAGTGGGACAGATCTAAGCTGCTCTGTCCCCTGTGACAAAGAATCATCTGGCTGCAGAGGTTATGGTGAGGAACCAAAAGCAAAGGGACAGGAACACAATGATTTTAGAAATCCCTTCACACTTTGTGGTGCACAAAGTGAATTCCCTCAAGCAGACTTCTCTCTTGGCAGCTCTAGAATGCAAAAATCTCTGTGGCACCGAGGCTGTGGAGGGCAGAGCCACTCTGCTTTTCCATCAACGGGCAAGAGATGGCTCAGCTGAGTGATTCTGTTTGGTAACAGAGTGGTGGCAGCTGAGATCTACAGTGGCTCTGCCCTCCTTGGGGACAAACAACTCCACCTCTTGGGCTTCGTACACAGCCTCTTCTGAACCACCTTTACCATCCTTTCCTCAGCCTTCACACAGCAGAGCTGCTGCTTTACCTGAACTCCCACCTGCAAACCAAACCAACAGAGCAGACCCTCCCCACCCGGGAGGCACAATGAGATGTTGTGAAATGCACCACGTTTTCCAGGACATCCAAAAATCTGTGCTCGGCTTGGAAAGTTTGTGGATTGGGGGCCAGCAGAAAGAAAACAAGAGGTCAAACCCATCAATTTCTTATGTCTTCCAAGTCCTCAGAAACTGACGTTGGTTTAGCAGAAGGTTAAAAGGTTGTTCCGACCACAGTGGGCAAGAAAAGCCAGCCCAGGCCCAGCAGTGGCTTTGCTAAGGTCTGTAGGAAAGGCTAGAAACATACAAAACCCAAGGACTGGTTCCTACAGCGGCTGCATATCACACAGGTTAGGTAAATGACAATTAAGAGCAGAATCACAAGGTTTAAAAAATAAGAAGTCTCAAGCCTACAAATTAGGTCTAATCAAGGCATTGTGATCCTTTACAAAACACTTCTCCAGGAGACACGCACGGCTAAGAAGATATCTAATTTAATACTGAAGTACCTCATCTGGATTCAACTTCACAACATGTATATCTCACAAAAAATTATACAGTAAAACACGTACTTTTTTTTTTTTTTCTTTTTTCCTCAACTTAAATTATTGCTTGTTTACATATAAACTGGGTTTTAGGTACCTTACAAAACCTCCTCGTAGTCCACACTGCTTTAAAATAACCAGAAAGGCGGGAGAGCGGTGGAGTCTGTAGTGATATCTGCTGTGGGTGTCACAGGGACTGCTACTTGCCCAGCTACGGGGAGGTGAGGCAGCAATGCTCCTGCCTTGAGCAGGCGTCTTGAGCTCTGTGATGCTGTGCACCAATCCTCCCACTGCTGCAGCCGGCGCAGGCGCTGCCATCCGCCTGCAGCACCCAGAACTGGCCAGCCGACTGCTGGGAACACTGGGGAAGTAACAGGGTATCCTGGTTTTGACTCTATCAGAAAGAGGAGGAAAAGTGACAGATGTGGGAAGAGGCAGGTGGGGGGAGGAAGAGGAGGGGAAAAAAAAAAAAAGGGGGGGGAAAAAAAAAAGCAGGATTTGCCAATCGTTAGAAATTTAATTAGATGTGAACCGAACCAGCTTGTACTTTTGGGCTCATGACTTGCATTACAAACGTCATCACCAAACCTCCCCTGGATGCCCCTTCCCAGCAGCCCTCTCAGGGTCATTTCCATCTCATTACAGCTTTCAGCCCAGTCACGACTGCTCTGCAGAGCTTTCTGCACCGGCTCATCTTCTCTGACTTGCTGTCGGCGGGAGGTGCTCGCCGGAGGTCGCCCTGTGCTCCAGGTGTTGCCCCCAGGCCCCAGTGCAGGCTTTAGTCTGAACACCAGTTTTCAGTCAGAACGGAATCCTTTGCACCAGACTGAGTAAGCCAGGGAAAACAAAGCAAAAATACCCCCAAGGTCTAGAACTAAAGAGAAGGAGAACAATAGCATGGTTGTTTTTCCTTAAATACAACATTTAAATACATTCAATCTGACATGGTTTATGACAACTGCCTGTCAACATTTACTTCGCAGGAGATCTAAGTTGCACTAAGGTGAATGCAGTGAACAGACTGAGCCTCTGTCTGTGCGCCAGCTCCAGACTGTCGGGGGGAGGCTGCTTGGGCCGCGGCTGCCCCTGCGCTCCCCTTGGGGAGTGGGGACCAGGGACCGGGACCAGGGACCGGCCCTGCCTGCGGCTCGGCTGGGTCACGGCAGACAGACGCAGCTCTTCACGCCGGTGAGGGTCTGGGGCCAGGAGCCCGGGCAGCTGAGGAAAGGAGCAACCGATGTGCCCTCAGGGTCAGCAGTATTTCTGCGGAGAAGAGACAGTGAGGAGAGACAGATGAAGCCTTCCTGCTGGAGCAGTGTGCGGGCATGGGGCAAGGAGGGCAGCAGCTGCCATCAGCCACACTCTGGCCAGCTGCTGTAAACCCATCTGAAGTGTAGCTCCCACCTGATTCTGTAAAGCTGTGCTTTGTCCTGTGCACGCTGACACGACTGACCTGACCTGGATTCAATTCCAGGTACTCCTCTTTCCCTATTATTTAAGTTTCCTTAACTGCGGAGCAGGCTCCAGCTTGCTGTTGGGTGCAGCACAGGGTGAATGTGCCTCTGCTCTCAGCCCTGCACCCCAGGCGATGGTAGCAAACCACAGCCTAGGGGCCAGGAAAATGGGCTGCTGAGGAGCAGTGGGACCCACTTCCCTGCTCTGAGGGACATGGCACGCTGCGTGGCTTGAAGCCACCCCCACCCTAAAAATCTCATCCTACTCCAACCCAAGGCAGCAGCTTGGGGCAGCGGCGCCAACAACAGCCGCTAGACGGCGCTGGCGGCACCGGGAGCGGCACTGGGCTCTGTTGCATTAGCAGGGATGTCACTGCCTTGAGCACCAGACCCAGCTACATCCTTGTGCGTCCTGGGGCTGTGCCTGCCCCCTGCACCAGTTAACACCAGTGGGGCTATGGAGAAAGCTCAGCCCAGGCGCGGCTATGCACACAACCGCTGCCTCTGGGTACCTTCTCCTTGTCCCCGGCCAGCCCCCAGCTCCTCACCCGTGCTGCATCTCCATCCTGCTTGATGATGTCCATGCCAGGCAGCTGGTTTGGGAACAGGCTGCCTCCCCTCAGAGCAGGGTCGCTCACCTGGCAGCAAGAGGGCAAGGAAATGGGTTAGGAAGCATGCCAGGAAATGGCTGGCCACAAAAAGCAGTACTGAGCACTCTGCTCCTCAACACACCAGACCCCTCCTGCCATGGTCAAGGGAGTGACTCCACGGTGCTCCCCTTCCACACAGTGTGTCCCTGACTCTGCTACTCTGCCTCGTGGCCAGCAGCAAAGAGCATTCCTGACTCTGTGACCCTTGTCTGTGATGCCCAAGGCAGGCTCCATCAAGCCAGGCCATGCAGCCTGAAGAGGACATGCCTGGCACCACTGTTTCACTGCAAGAGACTGAACTACACCAGCTGTGGACTGAGTTCTAATGACACTGACTTCTCTAGAGGCTGATAAGCATGGCAGGAAGGTGGCACTCAACAGGAGCATGCTTTCCTGCAGGGCTGAGCTCCACGATCTGCTCACATCATGGAAAGAACTAAGAAAGTAGCAGAGCTGTGTGCTTCTGCACAGCCAAAGGGTCTGTCATGCCCAGCTGTGTGGAAAGAGCAGCTGGCCAAACTGACAGCACTGCTCAGTCAGAAGCTTCATGCAGCAACCAGTGCCAACCAAACCACAGCCCCTCAGCCAGGTTCTGAGAGAGCAGAGCACACAGCTTCCCTGGGCAGCTGGGCAGGGAAGGAAACCTCTTCCCAGGGAGTCTCTGTGTGCACTTCCCCTCAGGCAAGTGGCTGTGCTAAGAGTGCAGATACATCCCTCTAGGTTTTGGGGGGAAGAAAGAGAAATGTTTGTGTACCACATGCTCTCTAGGAGACTCATGTTGCCAGGGAGAGGAGATTCTGCCACTGCACTGCCTCACACCAGCTACAGCAGACAGCTGCAGCAAGTGGAGCAGACTGCCTTGCATTTACCACACCTAAGTCTTCTCATTTCAGATTCTCCTGATTTTGTTTCTGTTGCTGTTCACTAAGTTTGCAAACACCAGAAAGCTAAATGCAGTCAGGCACAACCACCTACAGAGCTGGTTTCAAACAGTGCCAGAGATGAGGCTGAGGTCACAGGAAAGGTTAAAAACTTGCATAGGTTTGTCAGAGGAATTCAAACTCTGATGGAATAATGGTTCCAGTGCTGTCAGCCTGCTTGAGATGCTTTCTGCTTCTTAATACAGGGGTAGATTTCAAAATCTGAATCAGAAGGGAAGGGAACCACACTATTGTCTGGAAAGGAAGGCAGAAGGCAGCCTTGGAGCTTTATCCACCTGCATATGACCAAGCAATAGAATCCATGGTTGAGAACTGTTGTCTGCTACTGATCAGCATCCCCAGAAGGCACAGACACAACTGCCTTTTCTGTTTGACGGCCAAAGGAAGGGAAAGAAAAGGGAGAAACAGAGAAACAGAACCATATCCTCAATCAGTTGCAGTTCTGGCCCAGAAAGATGACTGCAAATTTGCATCACAGCTGTTAGGATGAGGATAGGCAGGGAAAAGGGTTCCACACTGCAAGCTGCAGAAGCTGGAAAGGCCTCAGTTAAGCTCCTACCACAGAATCTCTGCTAGTGATGATGCAAGAGTCCTGCCTGCAATGGCATCAGACACAACAAAAATCCACTGCTCTGTTGCCTTTGCTTTAGAAGCCCTCCAAAGGAAACCCCCACCCTCACACCTTGGCAGTTCAACCAGGGAAGCAAGAAGAAGACCAAGGCAAGGGAAGGGTTTGTATCACTGCCTGAAGGCAGGTCAAGTGTTACCAGATATGAAATCTGACTAAAACAAGACAGCAGATGTTGAGGTGGATAGAGAACCTCAGCCTGCTTGGTACACCGGGGCTAGGTAAATGTTATCCTGAAACCAGATCCTGCAGTCCAACAGGCTGCAAAATCAGTGTGACAGCTGTGCTGGTGGGAACAGCAGCCTGCACGGGACACAACCCAGTTCACAGAACCACAGAACACTGGAGCTTGGAAGGGACCTTCAGAGATCATTAAGTCCAATGCCCCCCTGCCAAAGCAGGAAAAGCAAGTCTCTGCAGTGCAGGTACCTGGGGAAGTGCTCCAGCATGCACATGCTGAGAAATCAGAGCGGGCAGCTTCATCCCCACTCTCTTCCTCACTGGATCTATTGCTCTGTGAACAGCAGTATGCACCTGGGGACTCACAACAGCAAAGTCTGCTATAACTGGGCTTGGCACCTGGGAGTATCAGAAAATAACAGATTTGGGAGTATCAGAATCACTTTGGGTCACCAGTATGTGGCAGCTGAAGAAGACAAATGTCATCCAGGTCATCTGTCAGAGTATTCCAAGAGAAACAGGGAAGAACTAGTGCCATGCATGTGGCTCTGGTGCTTAGGAAACACTGATGCAAACTGAACAGGTGCAGGAAAGGGAAGGGAATTTAAAGCCCACAAGAGGAGACCGAAATGTTGTGGCTTAACTTACAAGAGCAGCCCCAAGAAAGCCAGAGCAAAGCAACAAAAAAGTCAGGCTGACAAAACGGCTCTTTCTAAAACACAAGATGGAAAGGATCTGTTGCTGTTAGAGGACACTACTGGAAGAATGAACACTGTTCAAATTCAGGCTGGAGAAAGGATGTGCAATAACATGCCAAGAGCAGAACCAGCTTTGAACTGGAAAGCCTCATGGGCTCAGGAAGAGGGCTATGGGGTTGTCCACCACAGCAGAGATGCTGCCTCTAGACTAAAAGGCACTTTCCTGTCAATATTTGTAAGAAAAGTCCACAATTTCAGTCTGTGTTTTGAACAAACAAGAGTTCAGCTGTGAACAAACAGATGAATCTGTTAATTAAGAAGACTTGTTTGTCAAACAGTGATTAAAGTGCTGCATGAGTTTAATTGCAGGCTGACAAACAGAAGTGCTCCTTTCCTTACTTCAGACAGCCTAAGCAGCATTCTCCTAGACTGGAGTGTGTGACCTCCTCTCAGCAGAACAGAACAGGTTCCTTACCTACTGATTCAGCAACCTATTTTACATGCCCCACATCAGACATAGTGTGGATTTCGTGCTCCTGAGGGTGCCACACTGAGGTGGTCATGCTCGAGGGTCACTGCTTATGTCTGGTACTACAGAGTGGCAGTAGAAGCACCTTCCACACCCTGCCCACACCAGCACCCTTTGCTCTTAGCTCTAGAAAGCTGCCTGCCATTCAGCCCCATTTGAGAAGACCAAAGACAGTGGTGTCCTGCAACGGTCCTACAGAAACTTACCCACTGAGGACAGGAGCTACATCAGCATGGACATCCAGAAGCAACTACATGTGCTAGCTACAACAGGGCTAGGACAGAGTGGGCAGCTGAGATGTACAAAGTGCACTCTACCTCTTCAGCCACCTTGGTTATCTGAGTGCAGAGCTAAAAACAAAGCCTTTTACAAACATCACTCTTTAAGAAAATGAGCACAAGAAATGTAATGGCTCACAGCAGTGAGAGTCCAAACCAGCAGACCTGGAAAACTCCTGAAAGCCAAAGCAAACCCTCTAGCTGTCAGCTCACATCCTTCAGTTCTCACCTGCTCAGGACCCATGGAGGACAACCCTGATGTAGGCACAGAGGTCGCTGAGGTCATGCTGATCTGCCCTGTCATCTGGTTCATGTTGTTCATACCACTTGTGTTGGTTGCCATGGATACACTGATGTTCATGTTATTATTGTACATGCTGGTGCTTGCTTGCTGCCCAAAATGTGGTGGGGACTGTTGTGAAAACATGCTACAGCAAGGAATGGAAAAAGCAATGTGTCAGACTCAGAATGCTGAAGCCACTACTTTCTTCTTCAAGTATCTTAAGCTAGAATTTTCATCTACTGCTATTGATTCCTACTTCAAAGGGAAACCTGGTTTTCAGCAACATTAATGTCCAAGGAACTGATGTCCAGAAGGTAAGACCCCATGTCTGTGCACAGAAACACATGCCATTGCGTGTGGAACTATGGCAGGGCACAAATCTGCTCTGGGTGTGCAGGAGCAGCCAGGCAGCCACCTGAGCGGGCTCTGGAGGTGTTGGGAAAGGGCTTTCTGGAGGGGAAGGAAAACTCTTCCTCTCCCTGCAGGCTGGCACAGCACAGCAGTGCTGGGCTGCCACCAGACCTCTCTGCTAAGCTTTGCTCCTGCAGAAGAGGCTGTCTGCACACAGCAGCAGCAGATTTGTGCACACAGCCATGGCAAGTGGGCTGACAAATACCGACATGCAGCTGTGCAGTCACCCAGCAAACCTTGGCTCAGGCTTGGACAATGTGGCACTGTTAAGTGATAACACAGAGGCTGAACAATGACCCTCTGAGGCCACTCCAGAGCCAACTTGAGGAGCAGTAGCTGTGGAAGATCTCATCCCAGGTTTCACTCAGCCAAAAGTGCTTTCTGACAGTATCTTGCTTCCCCTTGTGTTGAAGCCATACCAGAGAGTCCCATGCTGCCCTAACGTACCTGGCTGCTGCCGTGCCAGCCCTTTCTGCTAACCGAGCACAGCCCAGCAGCCAGAGGGGGAATTCCCACTCACAGCTCTGGGGATCCGCAGCCAACTGACCTCTGCAGATGGCATAGCTCAGCCACCCCTGTGTCAAGGGCTGACTCCTGCTGCCCTGTGCAGCACTGCTCCACAGCTGAGGACAGCGCTCAGGGTTCATCTTAGCCTGGCACTGGGGTCCTCTGTCAGGCTGTGACACTTGGTGGAGCACAACGGCATTCTGGGCTCAGGACCAAGCCTGGAAAATCCCACCATTCTCTTCCCTCCAATTCCATGTCCTTCCAGGCCAGCTAACCCCATTTTGAGGTTGTTATCTGGGTGGCTGGAACAGCACACTGCAGATCATTGTGAGTACTCAGTGGCTTGTGTAAGCACTTCTGACACGTCCCCGCTGCAGAGCTGCAGCTCAGCAGGCCAGCCCATGGGCTGGTGGAGCTGCCTCTGCTGCCCCTTCAGCAGAAGCCATGGCAGCTGCAGCTACTGCTCCTGCAGATGCTCCAGCAAGACACTGAAGGAGAGATACAGGCAAGGCTGAAGGTAAGAAGGAAATCACATTGCTTTCAGGGGAACTTTGCCTGTCTTGCTCTCATGGCTGAAATCCTGATGCTCGGGGATTGATAAAGTTTGTCAGCCAGTGGGAAAAAATATCTGGTGCTGGGCTGGGCTAGCAGCCATGCAGTGTGTGGGTGCAGGTCTTCCAGCTGTGCACTCACGTGGCTGGGACCAGGGAATCTGCACCAACTTGCCCAGCCAAACAGAGAAGAAACCTCATTTAGGACAGCCAGCTCACCACACACAAGCACCTGCATGAGCCCACCCCACCCAGTGCTGGCCATAGGCAGCCCCACTGCCCCGCATGTTCACTGGGGGTTGTTCTGCATTTACCTGTTTCCACCCATATTCCCTTGTGCCCACCCATTCATCTCTGTAGAGGATTGATAGGCAGGGTTAGCCTGAGACTGCTGGATCATGGGGCTCTGAGTGTGAGCCAGTCGTGGGGACATCAGTGGGCTCTGAGGAGTGGTGGCCCCTGTGAAGCCTGGATCAGGCTGTTGACTAATACCTGAGGAAGAAAAGGAGAAATTTAGCCACTGCACATTCAAAGTCAGAACAAGCCAAGGGCTCACAGCTGCTGCCATAGCTTCACTTGTCAGCTAGACCCTACAGCCTTGTAGATCAATGTGGGACCCAGATGAAAAGCACCAACTCATGCTAAATGCATGACTCTAAAAAGATCATTTTGCATAAGTATGTTGGCTGCCTGTGTGTCCTAATCTCAGGAGTGGGCTCTTCCCTCTACAGACCAAAAGAAAAAGACAGGTAAGTGACTGCTTGTTTTCTTCCAGAAGCTGCATTCAGAACAACTCAACCATGCTGTTCCTGTCTAGTGAAGGTTATGCAGGACCCACTTACTGCAGGGCACCTCTCAATACTTATACTGCCATTTCCTTTTTTTCCTGAAGTTCTTAGAACCCCACCATCTCAATGCCTGTCCCTGTTAAAACAGGCAGTGCTGCCCTGTGCAAGCATTTCATGATGCTGTATAGCACTGCTGCTGCTGCTCAGGAGCAGTGCTTGGAGAGTATGTGGTGCCAGAGTCAGCAAAGCAGCAGGAACTACGATGTGCTTAAGGACCCCCGAGAGGTTAGATGGACCCCCAAGGAACTATGATGTGCTTAAGGACCCCCAAGGTGGTGCCAGGTCGATGGTTGGACTCCATGACCTTGGAGGTCTGTTCCAACTAAAACGGTTCTAGGATTTCCCACTGCTCCCAGGAAGCCAGGCCCGGGGCCATGGCCTTGGGTGGGGGCCACTGGGGGCAGGAAGGGCTGCTGAAGGTGGGGTGGGAGCCCTACCGTAGTTCGGAGGAAAGGGGAACTGCTGCGCGTTGGCCTGCGGGATGCGCGGGTTGCTCATGGTGGCCGGGATGCCCCCTGCTGTCACCATGCTGGGGGTCATGCTGAGGCCCTGCCCGCGCATCATCAGCGTCCGCTGCTGCACCTGCTGCTGCTGCTGCTGCATCTGCCTCTGCCGCAGGTGCTGGCTGAGGATCTCCCTCTGCCGCTGCGCCAGCATCTGCGCGTTGATGGGGCCCTGCAGAGAGACCACCACTGCCGTCAGAAGCTGCCAGCTCCACTCCCTCCCACCACACAACCAACAATCAGGGAAATGGGAGGAAGTAATCCCAGTAATGCTTGTGCTGGGAAAGGCTGCCAGCAGCACAGGAATTGGGAACTGGGACACTGGCAGCGCTGGAGGCTGCACTGATCTGCAGCTCAGCTGCTCGTCAGCAAATGAGGAGCTTGGTTAGAAGTGCAGCCCTTCCACACCCCCAAGTAACCTGCCACCTGAAACAGAACATCCAGGCACAGCAGAACATCAGCCAAGCTGCTCAGAGTCAGGCTCTGCACGGGCAGGCAGCAGCACTGCTGCATTTAGCTGGGGGCAGGAAGCAGAGAAGAGTGACCAGGGGGTTCTGAGCACTCTCACCTGCGCTGGCACTCCAGGCCTCAGAGACAGGTTCATATTGGAGACGCTGCTGATCTGGTTGATCAGTGGCTGCCGATTCTAAAGGGAAAAGAACAACCCAACACCAAAGCCCAAAAGTTTTAGAAGGAGCAGCAGGGAAATTCCACACCCAGGAATACACATCTGCAACCCCAGCCAATGGCTTCGGGGCCTGGGTTTGCACATCCAGGCAGGGCCCAGCCTTTCTCCTCCAGTCTGGAGCACCTCTCCCTCCTCCTCAGTCTGAATCTCTCCCAGTTCTAACCATCACCCCTTGTCCTGTCACAACAGGCCCTGTTCACAAGTACATCTCCAGCTTTCTGACTGGTCGCTGTCAGTGTTGAAAGCCGCCAGAAGGTCTCCTTGGAGCCTTCTCTTCTCCAGGCTGAAAAACCTCAACTCTCACAGCCTGGCCTCATGACAGAGGGCTTCTAGCCCTCACAGCATCTTTGCAGCTCTCGAATCACTATTACATCCCTTAATACAAAAAGAACAAAGATTAAAAAAGGACAAGAGGAAATAGCCTCAAGTTACCCCAAGGAAGCTTTAGGTTGGACACTGGAAGAAACTTCTTCCCTGGAAGGGTTCTCAAACACTGAACAGGCTGCCCAGGAAGGCAGCTGAATGCCCATCCCTGCAGGGGGTTACAAAAGGTAGAGACATAGTGCTGAGGGACATGGTTTAGCACCAGCCCAGGCAGAGTCAGACAACAGCTGGACTGGATGATCTGAAAGGGCTTCTCCAACCCATGCAACTCTCTGATTCCACGGATGTGTAAGGCAGTGTGGATGTGTAAAGCAGCATCTCACAAAACTCCTCCTTCCAGGCAGTGCTTTTGGTTTGGAAGTGGGATTGGGATGTAAGAAAGCAGGGAACACTCCTGACACCTGGAAGCTGCCACTGAGGGTGCTGGAGGCCTGGAGCAGGCTGCCCAGAGAGGTGGTGGAGTCTTCTTCTCTGGAGAGCTTCCAAACCCCCTGGCCGTTGTGATGCCGAGCAAGCTGCTGTGGGCACCCCGCCGAAGCCAGGGGGTGGAGAGGGTGCCCCCCGGAGGTCCCTCCCAGTGCAGCCATGCCGGGGTGGGTGCCGCCCGTACCTGCTGCGCCTGGAGCCGGTGCTGCAGCTGCAAGCGCAGCTGGTTGGGCTGGCTCTGAACGATGCCCGCGGGCCGCAGGCCGGGCCGGGGCTGCATGCGCAGGGCTGCCGCGTAGCCTGGGCGCTGCCCCATGGCGTGGAAGCCAGGGTCGGGCATGGGCCCGTAGCTGCCCTGCGCCATGGGCGCCTGCGCCGGGTACTGCTGGGAGAACACCGTCGCCTTCTGCTCCATCAGCAGGCTGGAGTCCTGGCTGGGGAAGCTCTCTGGGTCCACGGCTTGGCTCTGCAGAGACACCGAAGCGACAGCGGCGGTTGGCGGGACTGGGACGTGGCTTTTCAGAGGTACAGCCACCCTGCAAGGCCAACCTCAGAGCCTGTGGGTGTCTTTGGGCAGAAAACCACACACATCATCTGCCCTAAATACAAAACTGGAAAAGAGAACTGCCTTTTAAAGCCTCAACAGTGCCCATGGGCACAGAGACCTCCTCTGCTTCTTGTTCAAAAGAAAGACCTTCAATCTTCTTAACACAGGCATTGTGTCCCCCTGCCACCAAAGGAAGCCTAAAGTGACAAGCTGGAGAGAAGTGATGCCAGCCTCTTCTTGCCACTGAGCCTCAGATAGACCCAAAGGTGTTACAAATGAAGGCAGATTTGTATCAGCAGCTTTAAACAAAGTAATGACTTCAAATGAAGAGGCCTTAGGAAGGCCAATGTGAGCAGAGTACCTGTTTCTTTCAGGGCACTTGGGCACGAACTGATTATCCATTAGCATTAAAAAGCTCACACAGCCCTCACCCCATTCAAGACACTCCCTTAATGTTTGTTCTAGGCATAATTATTTCATGGCTTATGCTACACTGACCCTGGAAAGTGAGTTAATTGAAATTTCAGTGCCCCCGTGAAAGAAAGCCTTTAAGCTCCTATAAAATGTTTGATGGAGCTCCTAAAAATACATTCTAAAATGCAACACTTCTCTGCTCCATAAAAGCCTTCAGCTGTTTGCACTGAGATATAGTTAAGGATATTTATCACTGGGTTTGAAATCAATGACTGGGGGGCTTTTGGGTGGTGGTACTGCACAAGCTATGTCATATTGCATGCAAGTCTCACACTGCAAACCTGAGTTCATCAATATATTCTATCTCCAGCTTAGCACCAAACTCAGCTATGCTCAGGGGCTCTGGCGAGCACTGGGACACAAAGTGAGTGCACCAGGCTTCTCTTCCCACAGTCATGCATTGCACAGACACCAAGAGGTGGTTTGGAAATGCATTTCTGATACTATAAACATCAAGCAATAACTTTTCTCCCCTGTTTTTTTCTTTTTTCTTTCCAGCCCTTTTTGTAGGTGAAACTCATCCCTTACCAGACACTACTCAAGAGCTGTGACTGAAGTGACAGGTTACAGGTTTGCTCAGGTAAAAGCTCATTGCCTCCATCACACATAGGTCTTGGCATTGCTCCTCTTCTCCTAAGGCTTCATGTTCTTTTTTCTCCTTTCCTAGACCCTGTTACTGACCATGACCTTATCTTTCTCCCTCACAGAGCTGTTCCTCTGACCAGCATTTAATCAGAAGCCTGTTAATTTTGAGGGGTTGGTCAGGTTAGCTGCATAAAGTGCAGTGGCTCAGCTGAAGGAAGCTTTTCAGGTGGCCCTGAGCTGCTAGATGAATTCCTACCAAAATGTGTAACTCCATCTTAGCTTGCAACGAGCATTTCATAATCCACTTTTCCAGCATACTTTCTACCTGCACCTCGACAACACAACTTTTAAAGGTGATGCCCACCCCATGCCATGCAAGGCCCACCATACCTGGCTGACGAGTTCTGGTATTCCTAGAGCCCTGTCAATTTCTTCTAAGCCATCAAAATTCCTTAGTGCCATGTAAAGCTGATCCAGGAGAGCACCCTCGTCACTTGGTGACTCTGATGAAGGATGATTGCACAAGAGATCATCTGGTGAGCTGCCAAAGGGTTGCCTGTGAAAACACGAACACAGCCTTGGTAAACAGCTGCTGGGAAATGAGAAATAATATCAGAGGATTAGGACTCAAATTGAGCTAACAAGTGGAGACAGAAATTATCTTAATTACTGCCAATTTTGTTTAGAGAACTACTCTGGATGAAGTTATACAAAGTAACAACTAAAGAGTGTGATTAATGCCTGTCAAGCCCACACAGCTCAGTATACGCCAGTGAGCAGCATACCAGAGGGACACCCCAGTGCCAATTCCATGCTAGAGAGTCAACAGAGGAGCACAGAAGAGTCAATAATTCTTTTCAGCTAATTGGAACCTTGAATTCTAGACATTAGATTAAGTACTGCCACAAGAAGGCAAAGAACTGTTCCCACAGACATTCTTCTTAACTGCTTTTCCATCAGGCTAAGCAAGCTGAAGAGGTCATAGAGAGCTCCAAGGACTACCTGGACTCACATGAATCAAATACCTCTGAGAGCTGGGTGGGCATGAGGGAGAAAGGGACATGCCCCCCGTGTCTGCATCACCTCAGCTCCTCTGCTGGAACTGCACACTTGGGTACCAGGCGAGGCACTTGGTTATGTGCCTCAGGACATATCAGCAAGGGCTTGGATACCATTGGGCAGAGAGTGCTGGCCCTGAGGCTGCAAGCAAAGCACACCCCCAGCTACCAAGGCAGTATATAAAGGTTTATTTCTAACTCAAAGGAAAAAACTTGCTGAGGAACAAACTCAACCAACAGCTTGTCTGCAGCCCAGGGACACGTCGGTGCTCTGCAGCTCACACACCAGCGCCACCTCAAACACACTGCTACAGGACTACAGCAGAAGACAGCAAAGTGTTCTGCAAGCAAGGGCAGCCACGGGCTGGACACCGTGGCAGAACCTCATCCCAGGTAATTACCCTGGGACAACAAAGGCTGTCACTCGTGGAGTGAGGAAATTGTTCTGTATGGGGACCCTTTTCACATGTCTGTTTGGAAAAACAAAGAAACGTTTTGTGTTTAGTTTCCATAATGAGATCTGTGGTTGCCATGGAAGTCTGATCTGTGTGTCAAAGCTCAGCAGAAGGAAAAAGCTGTGCACCTATAAACCAAGGCAGGGTGGGCAGGCAAACCACCAAAGCTGTGTCCTTTTTAATAGATCCCGGACTGTAAAACAAAAATATGGACATAGAGTGGTGTACCTTCAAATCACCACGGACATGAATCAAGCCCATAGAGAGAGAGAGAGGTTTCTGTGAAATTATAAACCAGCAAAAGGGAAGAGCAACAACAAAAAAAAAGAATAAAACCCAGATCACTTAATAATGACCAAAGTTAATCCATCCCTGCTGAGTTAATGAGCTGTGAGCTGACTGTGGCTCCCTTTCCCTGAGAAGGAGCTAACTGCAGGGAAAGGGCAGCCTGCTGGGCACTTCCTCTCTCCTTTTACATGCCACTTAGAACCCCTCAGAAAACCAGAACTGAACCATGCCCTGCACCACTGCCAGTGCTGCCCTGCTGCAGGAACAGTGACATCAGAGCTACGCAGACTCTGGCTCTCTGCCACACTTAGTGACAGCAGCACAAGCAGCCGCAATCCTCCCCATGTCAGGGCTGGAGCGGTGAAGGTGGCGGCTGGCAGCGCTGTGACACAGCCTGTCCAGCTCCTCCAGCACACCAAGGGCAAGGAGCTTTGCAAGTGTGGCCAGAAGAGGTGCCCATTCCATGAGCACAGAACCCTGCACGCTCAGTGAATGTCTGCTGTAGAGCTTTTTTTCCACGAGCTGTGTGACACAGGCCTGCAGAACCTTTGCCCGTGCTGCTGTGACACCACTGACCTGTTCTGGTTGCCAAAGGTCGCCTGGTCTATGGGCAAGATGCTGTCTGGCCACGGCGCAGTCTGGTTGGGAGGTGCCTGCTGCTGGCTGTACTGAGGTCCTCCCATGTTCATCTCCAGTTCGGATGGCCCTAGGCAAGGAGAAACAACCTCATCACCGCTGGGACAAGAATCCGCTTGCATGTCCCCTGCCACGCTGGCTGCAAGGAGGGCTCGTGGCGCCCTTCTCTCCCCCTGCCCCACCCCTGAGAGCACAGCAGGTGCCAGAGACAGGAGCGCCCAGAGGCCCTGACTTACCCATGCCCATGACCTGGGCTGGCAGCATCTGCCTGGGCGCGGGCTGGGCGCTGGCACGCAGGGGGACGCTGGCGGTGGGGGTGCGGATGATGCCCGCCTGTGCCGGGCGGCTCATGGCGCTGGCCGCGGGCGCGCAGCTCACCCTCGCGGCAGGGGCTGGGCCACCCCAGTCTCCAGAGGCCATGGCGGGCCGAGGGGCACTGCCACCCATCATTCCTGCACGAAAACCAAACAGTCAGGTGCTGGCACATGATTGACAACGGCTTCAGCAGCTCGACCGCTGTCGGGGGCTGCGTCCGGCCGCAGCACCACAGCAGCTTCACTCCCACACACTGCCCCAGGGCTGCTCCTCCAGAGGTGCTGGGCCCCAGCACCATGGCTCACTGCCTAGGCAGGGGTGGGTAGTGCACAGCAGGTGCCGAGGGCGTGCAGAGAGCCCTGGCTTCCTTCCTCAGGAAATGAGCCACGTTTGCTGGTGTCTGTCAGGGCTTCACTTTCCAAGCACCAAGTGAGAACCCAGGCCTGAGGAGCAGCCTGTCGCCACTGCACAGGCTCACAAGTTAGGGCTGAATTCAAACTCGTGTTCTGCAAACACCTTCTGGTGAGTCCTCTGGCTCGGAACGCAGGCACCTGAGCCCTGGGGCTCATCCAGGCAGTCTGGAGCCCGTGCAGGGAAATTACTCACAGCAGCTTTCCAAGAGAGACTGAAGCTCGTCACTGCTAGTGGAAGGGAAGCCCTCCTACATCTACTGCAAACAACTGGCACTCTTTATTTACACTAAAATACACAGAATGTTGCACTGCCAGCAGCTAGACCCCAGCCCCAGCACCAAAATCCCCTCCCCAAAGCCAGCCATTCACAGCATCTCTGTGCTCCAGCTTGAGAGCAGATAACACTCTGGTTCAGACTGGTCTCTCCACTTCATTCTGCAACATCCCTAAATGCATTCACAACCAATTTTCACTCCTCAGCTCAACTGCTTGGTCATGGCCCAGGAGAAAACCTTTCTGAGCCAGGCCTCTGCTCTGTCAGCTGCTGCACAACTGTTTCTTTCCTTGTGGCAGCGTCAGGTCTGTTCCATTTCTGTGCCAACTCTACCAGCTGACTTCAGTGCTGTGCTGGAGCACAGAGAGCAGCACAGGTGCATGCAGAAGATGAGTAACACCCTCTAGTATGCACACAGAGCAGAAAAAGTAATAGGACACCTGGAATGCCAGAAGCTGACCTCTGTACTGCTTGCACAGGGTCTGTGGGTGTCTGGCAGCGAGGCTGTGCTAACACTGATGCAAACCAAACATAAAAGGTTGTCAGTGAACTCTTCCTGGTGCAAGAAGCACCGCTTGGAGAAGCAGCTCGCTGGTTGCTTGTCTGAGGCAGGATGATTGGATTTGTACCTAGCTAAGCCTTGTCTGAACCTGGAGCACTGTTGTGAGCAGACTGTGTTCAGCTGCAAGCTTTCAGGCAGGAGGACTGAGAATGTGAAGGAGGAGGAGTTCCAGAGGAACACATCAATGTACAGCTGCCCATGAAACCATTTCCTCCAGGCTTCTGGAGGGTACTTGCACTAAACCCCACATGAAGTGACACACGTGACAGTCTGCTGCTGCAGGGTGTTTAAAAAGGGGGAAGCTCCTCTCACCTGTGCTGCTGCTGCCCAGAGCTCCTTGGCCTCCCATCATCCCTTCAGTCCTGCCCATCAGCCCTGGCTGCGGGATCGCCGAGTAGGGGCTGCTGGCTCGGATGGGTGGGAAGGTTCCTGCGCCTGCTGGGTTCTGCAGTGTGACGTCAAGTGGCAAGTTCTGGTTTGGTAGCAACCTGCCCAGCTGCCCTGCTCGTGGGTTATTAAAAGCTAGGCAGGAGGGGGAAAGCAAAAAGCAAAGTTACAAGAAGGTAAACTTGTTGGGAAGCAAGACAAGCCCAGGGCATCCGCAGGGCTGGGCTGTTCTCTGCTGCACCACACACCCAACAGCCAGCTCTGTCTGAGGAACAGCCTTCCCTGCCACTTCACTGTGAACTTCAGCATGGAACACTGACACTCCCCCAGCTGTGCTGTGAAGTTCTAGAATGCTACAGTTTAACTGACAGAAGAGGCAGCACAGCAGAACACCCCTGTGTCATGTGCACACTGTGCCAGTGACCCACGCACCAGGGCTGCCATGGCACGCAGATGGCAGCCCTAGGCACACTGCTAGCAGTGAGCTCAGGTTTGAAAGCTTTCCAGCATAAGCTGTCCCCTGAAGAAGTCATCAACAGGAAGGACAGACTGAGTCCATTTGGATCCTGCAGCCCCTTCTGACACCTCCCCCTGAGAGTTTTTGTACTGTTTCGGTCATTAATAAAAATAGCTCTCCTGACTCCACAGCAGCAGAGAAGTGTTCCACAATCAGAGCTCTGATAAACAGAAGCATGCCTGGCAGCACCTGTCACCTGTATCTGTTTTCTCTTGCTGGCATGTTCTGTGCTGCTAAAGCAGCCTCTGCAGAGCAAACTGCAGCACACTCCAGGAAAGGGAGCTCCAGATCCCACAGGCAGCACCAGGCTCAGCTGGTCTCTGGGCACTGTGCCAGTGCATGAAAGCTTCCCATGTGTGCACACAACTGGGCCTCCAACACCCACCCTGAGTCTGTGGTTCCACCTCCAATCACACCAGCACAGCACATTAAAATAAATTCACCATCCCTGGGAAATGATTTGCAACCCCCTGACAGCTTCCCCAAGGGGGTCTATGGCACAGCAGCATCCACACAGCAGCTTCTGCTCCAGAGAGACCATCCTGAGGGCTCCAGAGGCACAGGATGGCTCCCTGCCCTGTGCTTCTCAGCCCCTCACAGTGACCACCAGGAAGACATCAAATCCAAGCATCGCTCCCTGAGCAACACCAATAACAAAGGAGGATTTGAGGCTCTGTAGCAGTTTTACTGGGGATTTAAGCATTTATTATGCATAGGAGTATTTGCACTGGTGTGGTCACTTCTAGCAATCTGAGCTCCTCTCCGAGTGCCAGGGAGTTATTTCAGTGCCATCAGAAGGGCTCAGCACTGAGCCCTGTGTCATGTGCAAGCAGAGGACAGAGGCTGCCACCCTGGCCCCCAGCAGCAGCCAAGGAAGCAGAGGCCTCTTGTGCAGTGTTCCTGAGCACTGGGAACTGGCCAGACTCAGATCCTGCTCACTCTGCTGGAGGAGCAACATCTGTTAACTAACAAAGTTAAGAACATTGTCAGCTCTAAGTGACTCAGCTGAAAGCCACAAATTCAGACTGAAGCTGGGCATTCCTCTCAACCACACATCTTCTGTTCATCCTGTGGCTTTAGAAGAGGACTCTTCCTCACCCCCAGAAAAGCCTCTCTCATCCCTTTCATGGCAAGAGCTGCTGGAAAGGAGTCATCTTCAGCACACCAAAACCTCCTGCTGTCTGTGCCAAAACCCTCTCAACAGCAGGGTCACCTGTGGCCACAGCTGGGGATGTTCCATCTCTTTGGAGGGTGCCCTGTAAGGCTCCTCGGAAGACACCACTTTCCAGGGTGCTCTGCCCATCTGGCATCACCTCCCTGTGCGTGTCAAAGCAGAGTGACCGCAGATGGCGCTGTCACCACACGAGACTAAGCCAGGGCCAGCTGTGCCACCACACAGCACCAGCCCAGCGCCAGAAGCTCCCCAGCTATGTCACCACACAAGTCAGACCACGACGAGGAGTTCCCTGACTACCTCATCACCCAAAACCAGAGCAGGACAAGCAGCTCTCCGGTTTCTGCCAGGGGGACCACGACCACTGCTTTAGGGCTTCCCAAGGCTGGCCTAGACAAGCACAGAAGGTGGACTCACTGCTCTGTGAAATCCTCATTGCTGGTTTCTGGGAGCCCACAGCCGTGCCGGGGCTGCCGTCACTGGTGAGCTGCATGAGGTCGTTGATGATGGCTTGCTTGTCCACCGAGCCCGCCGGCACGCCGGGGCGGCTGTCAGGGAAGAGCTGGGGCAGCTGGCTGTTCTGCAGGTCATCCAGGATCTCCTCCAGGTTATCCAGCTCACTGCCAGGCTGCAACACAAACCACAGCCCCACTTCAGGTCACCATCTGGGTCCACGTCCCACAGCCACAGTGCCCACGCTGGCTTTGGGGGCCTCTTGCGAGGAGTGTGCCATGGAGGAAGCTCAAAGAGTTGTTGGAAGTAGACGGTGGAGGCTCCCCAGAGCTCTCCTGCCTTGTGTTTGGGGAGTCCAGTACAGCACTGGCACCCTGTTAAAGCCCTGGTATCAGTTTGTGGGGATCCACACAACCACACCTCAGGAAGAGGGAGGATTCTCCCTGCACCCAGTGCTGGCAGCAGGGACCCCCTGGGCAGGGCGAAGGACCCAGCAGTGCTGAAGATGGGGTTATGGAGCTGTAAGCAACACTCCTTCGGCACAGTCACACCTCTGCTCTCTTTATGACTGACTAAAGGCATACAAAGGAAGAGCTGCTTTGGGGCTACAGTTCCCTGTGCCCATCTTCATTTCATTCCAAACCTCTACCTGAACAACACCGCAGAAGTTAACTGGCAGGAAAACATCTCAGTGAGGCTCTATATAAAGTAAAAGTTGTCAGCAAGTTACTAGATTTAGGAATCTACTCTGCTCCCTTCTCTACAGTGAGACAAAGGAGAGAGATCCAGACACACACAATTCAGCAGAAAATCGTCAAGAAATAAAAACTGGGGGGAAAAGAAATGTGCCTAGAAACCACTGCACTGAGCACAGGCTCCCTGCCAAGCACTGGGCACTGGTGGGCACAGAAAGGCAGATTCAGAGTTAACTTCTGACAGAACTGTTGCTTGCCCTGCCCAAAGGCAGTGCCAGCTCCTGAAGCTGGCTCTACAGAAGTTGCTATGTCAAAGCCTATCTTCCATGGGCTGTGAAGGGCTGGAGAAGGTCCTAAAGCCTCCAGAGATCCATCAGGGGCAATGCCCATGGCTTACACCCAGAGCCTGCATTCTGAACTTCACAGGTGGACACTTCCTCTGTGACAGAGAACTCTTGGTGCTGACAGCAAGAGCCCCCCAGCAGACAGCTCTCATCCTCTCCCCCACAGCTGCCTTAGCTGGAACAGCTCTGGAGCCTGACAGCCATCATCCCACCAAGGGAGGGAGAGGCAGCACTGGAAATGCCACCTGAGAAAGGGTTCCTGCTGCTGGCTGCTGTCTGCAGAGGCCCTGCTGAACACACTACCTAGCAGGCTGCTATTTTTAGTGCTGTGGAGCACTTCAAAGCATTTCCTGCCCAAAGTCACACCAGTAGCAAGAGGAGACAACGTCATGGCTCCGCTGGCTCCCGGCACCCCAGTGCCCCTCCAGAGCCAGCTGCCAGAGAACCTGCAGGTTGGGGACCATTCCTTAAAAACACAGCTCCCTGGGGAGCACAGCTTTAAACAAACCTGCAAAGAGGTGCCCCAGCACACAGCTCCTCTGCATTTGGGAGGAAGAAGGGGGGAAGGATGCAGGAGGATGGAAGAATTTAGCACAAGAATCTCTGTTCTGCTCTTGTACTAAATAGTTCCAGCTTTGATCTAAATTTAGGCAACGAGCACTTCCTGTGGGAGACATCTCCAGAGCCGAAGAGTTTTTCATGCTAAATATTTTCAGTGATTTTCTAATTGGGGTAAAGTGGTTATTTGTTTAAAGGCCTGGCCTTTGGCTAGATAAATGCTGACATTATTTTATATTCCCCACCATTTCCTCTGCTGCTCCACGCTGGACTCCTGTTGATTCAGCTCCAAGTTCCACTGAATTTTAAGTAGGTTTTAAAACTTTATTTACAACCAAGAGGAGGCTCAAAAGCCCCTCTGTCCCTCCCCAGCAGCCTTCCACCACAGCAGCAGGGCTGGCTTCTCCTGAGGAACCCCAGCCCTTCAGCCCTCACCACCCTCTGTGACTCCTGCACTGTGCTGCTCTGAACTGCCCCATCCCCAGGGCACCCAGCAGGGCAAGGGAGGGGATTCTGCCCCTTTTTGCTCTGCTCTCCTCAGATCCCACCTGCAGTACTGTGTGCAGTTCTGGAGCCCCCCAACACAAGAAGGACATGGAAATGTTGGAACCAGTCCAGAGGAGGCCACCAAGATGTTCAGAGGACTGCAGCAGCTCTGCTATGAGAGAGAGTTGGGGCTCTGCAGCCTGGAGAAGAAAAGGCTTCCAGGAGACCTTCTAGTAGCCTTCCATTCTGTTAGAAAATTGATTCTTGAGGGGTAAATCACCTAAGGCCTTCATTTTTATCTACTTGGACAATTTAGATGATTATCAAATTCTACATTTTTGTCCAGTATCAAGTGCTGAAGGCTGGAGGATCTCTGCCTTCACCCCAGTGTTGTTCTCAATGTGTAGGATCCGAGCTGGAACTGAAACCTACTTCAACAGTTCATTGCTGCCAGTTTGCTGTGGGTTTCCTGCTCTCTGTCTCTCCAGCCTAGCAGAGCACAAGTTCTCAGAGCCCTCCCTCTACAGGCACCACAACACAGCAATCAGGCTGGAGGAGTAGGCCCAATAAGCGTAGATGGGATCTGGTTCAGCTGCCCTCAGAGCACGGCAAGGACTGAAAACCAACAACTGCTCCTGCAGCTGGCAACAGCTGGCAAAGTCTGGAGCTTCCTGGATGATAGAGACCTGGGCAAGGCTGTGCCCAGCTGCAATGGCAGCTTTGGCCTCCCCATTACCCATCTCTTCCAAGCAGAACCTGTTCTTTACAAAGGTGATGGCCACAGTTTAGGACCACAACTGGAAAACTCAAGGGTGGATTCCAAAAGCAGGTGAGATCCTCATGAAGTGTCAGGAAACTGCTCTCGGGGGAAGCTGGGTGGTGGGAACGCAGGCCTAGGACATCTCATTCACACACACCACCCAAACCTCTTACCTGTTCGTTGGGCTCAAAGCTTATCTCCTCCTTCTCTGTCCTCATAGCCATCAGCTTTGTGCTGGCAGAGGGCTCTGTCTTGCTGTCCAGCCGCTCCAGCTTGGGGGGCATGTCTGGTAAGCCAACATCTTTAGTATCATCTTTATCTAGCAAGTAGCGGAGTAGTGCATTATTATTCTTCTTAGGACTGGCTGGCTCCTGTTTGACAGTCACCTCCGAACCAGGAGCTGTGCTGCTGGACTCCTGGCTCAGCTCTTTGCCCGTGGCCTCTGCCGTGAGCTTGGCCAGGTCCACAGGAGAGCTGCTGTCCTGCAAGAGTCTGTGCAAAATTTTATGCTTCTCCTTGAGCGAGGTTCCGTGTGCCGAACCAGACCCAGGCAAGCCTCCCGCTGAGTCCTTGCTAACGTCTGCCATGGTGCCGGACAAAGGCGAAGGCTCCATCTGATCCGATTTGGTGGTCAGCAGTTGCAAGAGCTTGGTCTGGCTTTTTCCATCGTGCAGTTTGTTCTGTCCGTCGGGCCTGTCTCCGCCGGCCGCCGGCGGCAGGCTGCCATCGCCACCCTCCTTCTGCTCCCCCGAATGGCAGCTGCCCTCCGCCGGCCCAGCGCCACCCTCCGCCTGCTCCCCGTACAGCCCGAAGCAGTCTTTAGAGTCCAGGCTGCCCATCTTGCTTAGCTGGGGAGGATTCATGTTCACAGGGGAATTTTGTAGGTTTCCCATTTTTAGGTCAGGTGAAGCCAACGAGGACCCCAGGGCGACGCCGTGGCCCTCGCTGAGGGCCTGGAGCGCGTTGAGGGAGCTGTTGGTGTAGTTATGGCTGTTTCCTGTGCTGCTGCAGACTCCCACCGGCGAATGCAGGCTCCCGGCGGGGGAGAACTGGCTGGGTGGGACTCGGGGGCTTCCTGCCACTCCAGGGCTCACACGATGCCTCGGGGAGAGCATCGAGTTTGGCTGCCCTGGGGTCATGCCAGGGCTGCTCTGTGAGGGGCTGTTCATTTTTAGTGCATAGTTACTACCCTGAGGAGTGGATGCTTGTATGCTCGACACGTGGTTGATTCCCCCTGACCCACCAAACCTGCCTGCTGGCATTCCCATTTGTTCCTTTGGGCCATTTATGGCAAAATTTATATTGCTACTGATGGTCATATCCTGACCTGGGTTCCCACTGCACATGGCCTGATGGGCAGGGCTGCTGGAGCTAATTGGGTTCAGTATCTTCCCCATTCCTTGTCCAGGCAAATCCTGATTCATTCCACAGACATTCTGCTCTCTGTGTGGCAAGGGGCAGAAAAACAACCTGTTAGCAAAACTGACAGTGGCCAATGTGCAATGACACTACAGAAAAAGAAACAACAAACCCCCCCCAGCCTCACCCTAAAATACCAAACACACCCAGAGGTAAAAGCAGATGGTGACCTGCAGCTCTTGACACACCACATGTGCCCATTGGCAAACCAGTGAGAGAGAGGAGGACCAAAAGGAAGTCCCCCTAGGATGGATGGCAACCACCAGACATGCAGAGGATACGACCTCAGACTCTGCCCTGGACATGTCTTTGCAACTGGGACAGAGGTAGCTCGTGGAGCTGGCAGTGATGCCAAGGGACACGTGTCACAGGCACAGCCATGCTTCACAGACCAGCTGTGCCCAGCTGTTTGCTGCTTTCTGCATTCCCATGTGTTAGCTCCACAGCTCCCTTGGAGCAGGCTCCCTGCCCATCAGTTTGGGCTGAAAGGAAAGCTGAAACGGTCCCATCTCTGCAGTGCCAGAGCATTTGATGCTGCTGCAAAGCAGCAAGGGAGACAGGACGACTCCTGGATGCTGTCTTGGAATGAGAAAACTGTCAGCAGCCCTCCTGCAGGGGCCTTCAGGAGAAGAGGAGGAGAAAGGAAAAACCCACACAGGGGTGCTGAGACTCAGAGATGGAGGCTGTAAGACAGGAAAGAGAAGAGAGAGAGAGACAGAGAGAAAAAGCTCCTGTGAGAGCACCTGAGGGTCACTTCTCCTTCCCTCAGTGGATGTTAATTGGTTTACAGCAGGATGCAATCCACTTCTTACTTCTGTGCTCAACCTCAATCAGAACTATCAGAGATATTCCCAAATGCTAAAAGCTACAAAAGAGACAGAGTCAAGTAGATTAGGAAGGGACAAAATGAGGTTCTGAGGAAAATCAAACCAAACCCAAATACTAATGGAACATCCCTAATTATGAGCCAGAAGCCATCCCTGGCAGCACAGCAGACATGCAGCCAAACCTTCCACTCTGCTAAAGCAGAAGTGAAGGACTGGAGCACACTGGAACTCCTGACTCTGCATCCAGTCCCTCTGGTGCAAACGGCAAACTCAAAAAGCTTTAAATGGGAGAAGGTGGATTTTAAACACCTATTACAAACACAATAGCACCAACGTTCTGCTAACACCCCACAGTACCCTGCAGCTACCATTTCTAACTTAATGGGCCTTGTTTAAGTTCAAAGCTCAGCAATCCCTGAACTTCCAAGTGTGCTCAGCAGCCTGCAGCAGAGAGCAGATCTCAGACAGCTTTTGGCTGGGCCAATCTGAACATCTACAACCTCTTTGAAATGGTTTCACTTTTAATTCCATTCAGAACTGTTTTCCTTCTCTCAAAAAAAAGTGATACTGTGGATGCAGGGGAACAGCAGAGTCGTTAAAGTCAGCAAATAAACCTGAGACAACATTAGTACGAAAACAGCAGCAACAGAAAGTTCATTCAAACTGTGCTGAAGCTGTGAGCTCAGTGATTCCTTACCCTTGACCTGAACGTGCTGCTGCCTGTGCCTCTGCACAAGCTACTGACAGTGGTGGCATTCCCAGGATGAGCCAAGGCAGAGCCACCAACCCAAGCACCAGCCAAGACAAGGAATGAAGAGAGCCAAGGAATTAAAACAAGCAGTTTGTGTAAAATGTCATTCCAAGGATCACACCACACTCTGTAGGGAGTGCCCAAACACAGCACCAATTTCATCTGCCCAGCCCTTCTGGATTTTACTCCGTGTGGAAGCTGCCTTATGTCCTCTGGGCACAGTGCAGGAACTTAAATACTGAACTCAGGAGTGTGTGACCCAAGTTTTTCCAGGTTTAAGGCAAGCTGGTGATGAGCAAGTCTAGCAGGCCACTTCTGAGCCCTCGCCTGATCTGCTGGATGCATCCATCCCAGCTGCTGACTTGGTTTCACACTACCAGCTCTAGCTCAGCTGAATACCCACCAGCCTAAGCCACCCATGTGGCATCCCTCCAGCTTCCTGTCTCTGCAGGGATGGGTCGAACCAGTCAGGGTTACCTGTGAAGCATGTGCAGGGAGATGACGAGCTGGGGCTCGCTGGTGGTCTGGGAGCGGATGAGCTTGCTCTTGGTCTGGGCAGAGACGATGGTGCCGTCGGACAGCGAGAAGCGATACATGGGGCTGAAGGCCAGCCCCTGCCTCAGCACTGCAGGCAAGAAGAACAGGGTTACAGCACCAGGAACAGGGAGAGAGATGAGCTGCTTAGCAGCTGCCACTCTAAACCAGCAGGGACGCCACAGACACTGTGCCAGGGCACAGAAACCAACCAGACAAAACCCAGCGAAGAGCCAGGATATGTTGGTACAAAGGACCTCACGTACTTGGGGCGAGCACAGCACAGAGCACAGATACTGTGAGACACTGAGGGGTCAGCAGCAGGCCAAGAAGTCCTTGTGCCCATGTGCCTTCTCATCCTGTATGTTTCTGTCTCCTTTTGCCCTCAGACATTTTCCACAGGTGTCACCTACCCCCCTCGATGCTCAACAGAAATGCCCTGAGCTTCTGCATCATCTGCCCCCATCAACCGGCTCAAGTCACCTGGGCACAGCTACTCTCTCCACTGCCTTAACTGAACAAGCACATAAATTTCTGTGTGGTACCATCAGAAATAAGAACAGGAACAAGGGATGACCAAATTTAACAGAAGAAATACAAAACTAAACAGCACGACTAAGTGACAAACACAAATGTTGCTAAAGCACAGAGCAGGCTCTGCTGCCCTCCCTAGCACCAAACCTGGCTGCATTTCAGCTCTGGCCTTCATTCCACTGCCTGAAGCTGTCAGTGTAATTCTGAACTTTGGCAAATTCAGTTCTTTGATTTCTGTAGACCGATGTGACATGGAAATCAAGTTATGGAAGAGCAAATCCTCATGCATTTGTCCTGCTGCTCCCTCCCTGCCACTGATCCCAGGCCAGACACTGTCACATTAGGACTGCAGAGAGGGTAGCCCCCCAGAACTCTGGTGTCACTGTTCAGCAGGGCTGGAGCCTTAGGAGTACTTCCTACTTTTACACACACACACAGAGGCTGTAGTTTCAGTTTCACTGTGGCCCTTTTCTTAATTCATAGTTCTTGCCTGATCTTCACCCACAGGCTGTCAGCACTCCCTGGCTAGGGCAGCGCAGGGCTCACCCAGCCTGGCTCTGCTGCAGCCTCTGCAGCACCACCGGATCCTCAGCCTGGCAGGGCTGGCTGCTGCTGCTTCCCTCCCCTGGCCCCCCCACCGCTATACATTGTTCTGCCAGGGTTTAAAGTATTATTTAGGCAGTGAGAAAACAGGAAGCACAATTTAAACAACCAGAAGGGGGGGTCTGCAGAGTAAAAAAAAATGTAAAGAAAAACAAACCCTTACAACTGTGAAAGAATCCGGAGGCAAATGCCACTGCTTGGGGCTGCCATTGTTCCAGCTTAACCTCTGGGCACCGCAGGGCCAGAGCTCTGAACTGCACCATATCCACACCAGGAAATTCCAGCACTCAATGCCAACAGGATACAAGTGAAATCTCAACTTAAATCATTCTCCAAACGAATTCTTTAAGCAAACAAGAATGCTTCCCCATTCCTCCGCAGGAAGTGCTGTTTTTTTCCTGACCCTGGCCAATAAAAGCTTGCCACAGATGCTACACTTTATGCTGAGTGTTAAGTTGAAAGCCTTGTGGGGTTTATTGCTCACCAAGCCAGTGCTGACATTGGTTCACACTGATGACATGCAGCAGACCATCACTTTCCTGGAAGCCACAGCAGAAACTCCCCAAGCCCGTGTGGCACAGGCAGGTCCTTACCTGAATCTCCTCCCTAACCCCCTGCTGAACTTTGCTTGCACACCACCTTCCACAGCTGGGTCTGAAATCTTGGCATGAGGCTGTGGACTTCCAGCACTCTTTCTGTATGGATCCCAAGACTGCTACCTAAAATATGATGCCATTCCTCTGCCCACACTCCCAATGTTTTTTAAAGGGAGGTTGTAGCCAGGTGGGGTTGGGCTCTTCTCCCAGGCAACCAGCAACAGAATGAGAGGATATAGCCTCAAGTTGTGCCAGGGGAGGTATAGGCTGGATGTCAGGAGGAAGTTCTGCACAGAGAGAGTGATTGGCATTGGAAGGGGCTGCCCAGGGAGGTGGTGGAGTCACCATCCCGGGAGGTGTGGAAGAAAAGCCTGGATGGGGCACTTAGTGCCATGGTGGCCAGATTGGACTTGACTGTTTTACCAGAACCAGCAGCAGCAGGGGAGTCATGAAAATCCCCACCCAGCCACAACCACAGAAACCTCTTGGGAACTTCTCACAACACAGGGCTTTCTCACACCTTACCTACCACAACTCGGGGTGAGTAGATGTGCTCATGCTGTGTCCTACAACATGTATCAGCTAAGTGAAGAACAACAATGAAGGCTTCCAGGCAGAGCAGGCCTGCCCCTTTGGTTTCTCACAAGAACTGTGACAGCAGACGTCCATTTTTGCAGAGAAAAGGAGCAAGGGGTAAGCTGAGGGTCTGAAGAACCATGGGCCATGTTTTGGTGGGCAACACACAGAGGTTTTCTTTTTTGAAATAACTGTGATGGTTTGAAGATGTAGAGCACTCTCTAATATGGCACAGTTCAACCAGCATCAAGACATAGCAAGCAGAAAGGAGGTGCAAAACCTCTCAAGAGACACAGGCAAAGCAGCTCAAGAAAGGGACTGGCAGCAGATCCTGACTGTTCCAAGAGAACATAACAAAGAGAACACAACCAAGAGAAGCAAATGAGAAAGTTTAAACGTAGCAGCTGCCAGCTAACCTTCCTGGTGATGCCTCTTGGCAAAAGAGATTTCTCCCTCGTGCTGTGAATGGAACCTCTGGATGCACCTTCTCACCAAATCCTCCCAGCCAGGCTTCATGGCTGCTCGCATGGTACTCGTGTCCAGGGAAGTTATTTTACCTGGTATGAGAGAAAACATTTATTAGAGCAGCTTCGTCCTTGAAGGCAAAACAAAAAAAAAACCAGAATGACTCAGCCCTCCACTGCACAATACCTTGCAGATCCTGGCGAGTAGTGAAGCTCTCTGATGAAGGCAGAAGTGGTCTTTCCTTCATTGGAGCTCTTCTTGCAACACAAATCAAGCAAGACTGCAAATCTTAGAGAGAAGAACTACTTCAGGAATTTATAGAGAAGGAGATTTTGTTTCCATGAAGAATTCAGAAATGCTTTTAACAAGTTCCTGAAGTCTGAAGACCAAAAGGGCAGACTTTGTACCAAGAAAAGCACATCCTCAACTTTGTACACCTGCATTATTTCCCACATGAACCAAGAGAGGAGAGCTGGGTTTGCTCTCTGGTTTAGAAGCAGTGATGAGGAATTCCAGCTCATCATTATTGGCTGGGGTTTCTATGTGGACCTGCAACAGCTGCACCTCTCAGGACATCAGTGAGGAACAAGGATATAGGAGCACACTTCAACACTCACCACTTTGTGCCTCCTGAGCCACTCTTCTGACACAGGCCCCAGTGCTTGTTGTCCCTGAGAAAATCGCTTCATAGTGACCCACTTTTACTTATCTCAACACTTACACACAATCTGAGGAAATTTATCTGCTGAAGTTGTAGATGACAAAGGAAGCAGCCAACCACAATTGTCTTCACATTCTAAGAACTAAAAAAATTGTCCATTGACACTTTCCTGCCACTCAGTTCTGACTCTGCAGTGGTGCAGAGCTAGGGGACCTCCATAAGGGGGGCGCTGAGGTTCTCCCCTTTCCATCTAGGTTAACAAAGAGGTGCAGGCAAATGGACACACTTCTGATCCCAGAGGGAAGACCACTCCTGTAGCTACATGTAAAAAGACAAACTCCCAGTTGGAAATCACTGTACCAGCTGCACCAAAACTGCTGACCCACACACAAGAAGACACCATCTGGGAACACAGGCTGCAGGTGGCCATTACCTTCCCCATCCTCCTTGAAGGAATTTGGTTGAGAAACAGCAAAGCACTGCATAGTTTCGTATTTCTGGTGTGCTTCCTGGCTGTCATGGCCCTCCTCAGAGTCAGTGAGGGGCTTCACCAGCATGCGGCAGTTGAAGGTGTGGCTGTTCCGCCTGGGAGCGTCTCCAGACCAGGATCCCCCATTCACTGTGCAAAGCAGAGGGCAGAGTCAGAAGCAGCGAGCACAGGCACCCCTCCTGCCCATCCACAGCACACTGACCAGGCTCTAGACACCAACCCACTGTGACAGCAGAGCCTGCAGCAGCACAGAACAAAGCTGTCAGGTTTGAAGAGTGTGGCTGCTCCGTTCAGCTCTCAGGGCTATGGACAAGGGACTTGGTGCAGCAGAAAAGCAGGCTGAAAGTGTAAGGACCAGTGGGTGCAAAAGTGACACAGCCCAGTGAAAGGCTGCTGGGCAGACCAAGGTAATTTCTGTGCCTGGAAGACACAAGGCAGCACGCAGGCCCTGTCCAGAGACCATAGAAGGGATCAACACGAAGCAGACAGCAGGACTGTGTGAGGATCTGTGTCCAGGTTACAAAGAGCAAGAGCAGGGAGCTGCTGTGCACTTCTGAACCAGGAAGCAATATAGCTGAAAATTCAGGGAAACTGCTCCAGCATGGAAGACTGAAGGGATGGGAGTGACCTGGATGCAGCAATGGATAAAACTAAAGCCTAACACTCTGCTTAAGACAAGTAAAAAAGGAAACACAATCCTGAGTGGCACAAATATAGGTACTGGACACCAGTCAGAGGCAATTAATGTAACACCACATACGGAAAGAGCAGGGCTGTGTTTAAAATACTCTCCCCTTGCCCTCCTCAGCCACAAAAAAAAATAAAGGAGGCAGTTTATGGGTAGTCAGCCACTTGCATGTTTGATTTTTTAGGGGTTTGTAAGTGAAGCAATGAAGAGCTGCAGTGAAAGGCACAATGCTCTGTAAAGTGCTGTAAGCAAAGGAGGTGCCCAGCACTGAGTCTGCCTTTCCATCTCCTCCAAAAACCAATGACATCAACATCAACCAAAAATGGCTGCAGCCAACACAAACAGCTTTTAAAAGAAAAGGACAAAGATTGGTGAAACTAAACCCACCCAAACAGAAACTTCTAGCATCGGGGGTGTCCTGCTTTTTCTCTTCTGTTCCCCCTTTCTTGGGCCATTTCTGGGATAATCGGCCCAGAGAGAGAACTGAGAGTTCACACAGCTAAGTCTCTGTTGAGTCCCTCTGGAGCTGCCTTACAAACATCAGCTAGCAGAGTTACTAAGAGTAACCTCCACAAGGCAGACCCTGACAGGAGTGGAGGATACTGCTGAGAGCAGCATGCATCATTCTATGATTCCTGCAGCCTGCAGGGACAGGAGCAATAGCTGGAGTGCCCCTGGTGAGACTGCAAGCAGCAGGAGGACATCAGCTGCTGATGTCAAAGCTGAGTTATGACAGCAGGGCTGAAGAAGTGACGGCCTGAGGTGAAGCAATGAGACATACCTAAGGACTTTGGCAGCAGGATTTTGACAAACTCATTGTGGTCCCCCACGTGCAGGATGCTGTAGATGCTCGTGTTCATCAGCTCCTCCTGGTTGTACCTCAGGTACTGTGTCACGTTCTCAGACACAAACACCACATTGCCTTCGGGGTTCACTACGAAGAAGAACCCATCTAGAGCCTGGTGGGGAGCAGGGCAGAGAGGAACACAATGCCAGATAATCAGGTTACCAACAAGGTATCCAGAAAATGAAACCCCCCATTCAGAAGACACAGTTGGGTCTTCTTGCATCCCCCATGTCTTACACCTCTGCTGGTACCAGCAAAAGGGCATCCCTCAGCTCCAGCACCCACTCCTGCACCCTGGCACTACAAAGCATAGAAGGTGCACACCTTGCACAGAAACGAGCCCCACAGATGGCAACAAACCAATCCCCTGCCCCAAGCCAACCAGGAAACATCACAGAAGAGGCTGCAGCCTCTCTGCCTGCCTATAAGCAGGGATCTTATTTCTGCCTTCAGCCACCCAGCAGAAGGCTGTAGAGAAGACAGAGACAGGCTCTATTCAGAGGCCCACAAGAGAAGGATGAGATTCAACAGATGGAGGTCTTAAGACAGCAAACTTGTTGGAGATATCAAAAATATAATTTCATCATGAAGGTGGTCAGATAAGGGAAGAGGCTGCCCAAGGAGGCTGTGTGTGTAAAGAAAAGGTTTTGTGCTCTTCACCTCAAGCATCATTGGTCCAAGCGCATCCTTGTCGATGACACTCTGACCTGTAGATGACACATCTGCTTTTTGCACTTCATCTTCGTTAGCTGCTGCTGCTTTTTCTGCAACAAAGATGAGGGTGTGTTAGTGCCAGGGCAGGGCTCTCAGTGACAGGCAGAGCCCCCGAGGACCCAGGCCAGCCGTGGGAAAGGAGATCAAACAGCCTCCCGTGGTGATTCAGCAGAGGCACAACTGCCGCATTAGCCGCTCAGCTTTGCCGCTTGGTGACACAAATGGAACGATTGCTGCTGCTGCTCTGCTGGCACAACCCACGACCCTGGGCAAAGGCATTGGGCTCCTTGTGGAGGTGCCACGAGCAAGAGCCAGGCTGGAGCTGAGTGAAAAGCCTGACGTGCCAGAGGCTGCCTAAGGTGCCCACAGCTGCTCTGTTTAGCAGGGCAAACAAGTGCACTATCTCCTGTCCTGGTGCTGGGCAGTAGCGGGCTCAGGGCCTTTCCCACACCCCCTCCCACTCTGCATCTTGCAGCTTTCACACTGCCTTGTTTTCCAATACGCTGCTAATGCCAAATGCAGTGCTCAGTGCTACATCTGAACATCACAGGCAAGCAAAGGATGATTCGAGGCTTCTGCAGCATAAAGCCACACATGACAAATATTCTATAGAGCATCACAGCCCAGAACCAGCTCCAGAGGTAAGGGACAGTCGTGCAGGATCACAGGATGTTAGGGGTTGGAAGGGACCCAAAGAGATTGAGTCCAACCACCCTGTCAAAGCAGGACCAGACAATCTAGCTCAGGGCACACAGGAACACATCCAGACAGGCCTTGAAAGCCTCCAGAGAAGGAGGCTCCACAACCTCTCTGGGGAGCCTGTGCCAGTGCTCTGTGACCCTTTCAGTCAAGAAGTTCCCCCTTGTGTTGAGGTGGAACCTCCTGTGCTACAACTTACACCCCTTGCTCCTTGTCCTACAGATGGACAGTTTAAATCAAGAGGGTTTCTAAGTTCCTCTCAAGTGATGGACTGCATTCATTTCTGTATTCCAGGATGAGATTGGTGCTGAAAGCAAAAGTAATATAAGCCATAAAACCTCTGTAGAAAACACACTCTGTAAGTTAATGAAAGAAGGAATTTTTGGTGCTAGCTCTACACTGAAAACATGCCACTGCTTTTCAAGCCATTATGCAACAGCTAGGGTGAGACTGCCATCCAGAACAGGAAAAGGTATTTTTACTATCCTGCACCAGATTACTTTAATACACATGAAAGCAGACTGGAATTATGGCCACAAAAACTCATGTTCTCTACAACAATAAAGCAGAAGATTCACTGCAGGAACTGCCGAAAGCATCACGTGTGGATGGAGCAAAAGGCTTTGGGAACATCACCCCTAGTGAAAATTAAAGCATCAGTCACATGCTGAAACACACCCAAATGTCCAGCATCTTCCACTGTCGGTAGATAAAGGTCCCCAGACTCCTTCCCTGGCAGAGGTTATGGGGTCAGTGTGTGCTGCACAGACACAGCAAAGCAGCTGCTGTCAACAGCTAGCCCTGGCCACTGGCACAGACCACCCACCGGCAGCACAGTCTTGGTCACCTGGGCTGGGTCACCCCTGGCTGGATCACAAGAAGCAGCAATTGACCTGTTTTGTGCTACTCGACCTCAGCAGGACACAAAATCAGGTTTGGACTGAGGACTGCAGTGGGATTTTATTTTTCCTGTTGTTTGTCCTTTTCTTTCTCCTCACAGAAGGAAGCAGGGATGAGGTGCAACAGCAGTCAAGGGAACAATCCCTCTGCCCTACAGCACAGCAGAACTGGTACCACAGAATCACAGAATGGTTCAGGTTGGAAGGGACCTCAAAGCTCATCCAGTTCTACCCCCACTGCGATGTTTGCCACTCGCACAACGGCAGAGCCCAGACCCACTGCTGCCAGCACACGGCACTCCTGGTGCCAGCACCACCACAGGAGCTGAGCAGGTGGAAAGAGGCTGTCCATCACTGCACTTCCACACAGGGGATGCTCTGCTGGAAAGGGAACCCAGCCCACCCTCCTGGGTGTGGTTATCAGGGATAAGGACTCATCCCAGCTAAATTACAGAGGAATAAACTTCACATGAAATAATTATTAGCTCTGCTCAATTAAGAGCTTAGCCCAGAGACAGGAAAATTTAAATAAAATAGAAGCACTCCTCAGAGAGCTCCTCCAAAGAGCAAACACAGCCACTTACAGAGCACCTCAGTGATATATGGAACTCAGACTTCCAACCGTGGCCATGTTTAGAGTTGTGCAAGCAGCAATACATCAGAACACACATTGGCATTTTCAGCTGGGCACTTTTCCTGATGCTCACAAACTGTATTTACTTTTCTACATTACCAGGCATAAGGGAGCTGGCAGAAAACGTCCTCACAGGTACCTGCTGGAGAGCTCAGCAGGGAAGCTTCAAGCTTTATCTGCAGCTTGCTCCAGACTTGGAAGGCAAACTTTGTGAAATCACAATAGTCCAACTGCAATCTGTAAGCTAGGACACGAGAAGCTAACAGCAATAGTTTGAAGTTTCCTGCTGCATTTTTCCTTAGGCAGCCTCCTGTTTTCCATGCTTCCAGCTCCAGCTCTGTGTGTGCTCAGTGGTGCCTGTGAGTGGCCCCACAAGTGCTGCTGAGGGGCATCACCGCTGGGGTTGTGTTCCAGACCCTTCCTTCCCCACAGCTGGACCCCCTAAAAAAACCTCTCTTTGTGCCGCAGCTCCGCTTCAACTTCTTGAATGAAACCAGGTACAGAAATATTTCCCCCTCAGTGCTCTCTGCAACAGCAAAAAGCAGTTCTGAAGCAAAGAATGGAGTAGCAGGCTCTGCAGGGACTGCAAAATCCAGAAGGGAAAACCTGCATCAGCACACCTTCAGTTTATTTTCATGGCAGAAACACTTCAGGTTCTTCCCAGAACAAGAGGAGCTGCTGCTGACAGCCTGGCCAGGGCTGCACCTGTACTCCACAAATGCTGAGGACTGAGGTCAGCAGAAGAAACCTGTGACAGGCAGAATAATCCCATTTACTCCCCAGTACTGTCTGTAACAGGTTTTCTCAGGTACTCCTTGTAATTCCTCTTCATCACTTTCTGGAATTGCTGCTGAAGTGCCACAGCCAGCTCAAATCACACCCCCTCATCTATCTGCTAGAACTAGCAAACAGAGGAATTTCTTACAAGGGACACTAGAAAGCTCAGCTCTGGACAGCAGACAAATCACAGGCTCAAGAGACATCCTTGTGACAGTAACAGCAACGTCCCCTGGCAGTGCCTGCAAATGCCAGGCCATGCTTAAATGTGCAACCCAGTGTCACGGTGCCCCTGCCCTGAGAGCAGCTCCTCTGCTCCATGCATAGCCAGCTGCTTGTCTCTTGTCTTGCCTTGCCCCTGTTTGTCACTCAGTTTACCCTGTGTGGCCCTTCTGATCCCTGCTTGAACTGCCATGGAAAAATCAAACCAAAACAAACAATGGAGGAAACTGAAAGTGTGCAAGTGGCCAAAGAGCAGGGTGGGTGAAGCACCAGGAGCAGGCTAACCTCTACAGAATTGCACCCAGCAAGCTGTGACGCCTCAGCTGCCACTGCAGTTTGGAGCCATGTGGCTGGGTGGGTACTCACAGGCACCTTCCCTTCCCAGTCCCCATCACTCCCACTGAGGTTGGTTTCCCTAAAAAAGCTCTCTTTGTGCTGCAGCTCCACTCCAACTTCTTGACTGAAACCAGGTACAGAAATATTTTCCCCTCCGTGCTCTCTGCAACATGAAAATGCACTGAGGTTGGTTTTCCTTCCTGAAGCCAACTCATTTTTGCAGGGCCCAGAGCCCAAGTCACAGCAATCAGCTCGGTGGGCAGCCTGTGAAGAGAGGTTGCTACTAGGGAGGGCATGATGCAGAGTCTGCCTTTCCGTCACAGCTGGCCAGGAGACACCAGACTCCTCTAGAAACTATAGGTCTCACAGGACAAAGTGTGCAACATCTCAGGAAGGTTCCGGGAGGTAAAACAAGGGAGAGAGTTATGCATCTGCACCAGCCTAAAATTAGCAAAGCTGCCATATGGCCCAGTGAAGCCAGCAGCACGTTCTTATTCATTAGGAAGCACTCTGCCAACACAAAACCACAAGGCCGTCCTGTGCTCCCCAGACGTGTTTATCTTTTCACCACTGAGGCACGATCCATCAGCAGGCTGCTGAAATCTCCTGCAGTGCCTATTACAGAAGCACAGCTGCACTGCTGCACTGCTCCCCAGCACCGCTGCTTGCCCTGGCAACCCTGCAGCACAGCCCCCGGTGCAGCCCCCAGCTGGGCTGGGCTCCCCACTGCTGCCACAGGGACATGCCTCTGCCCACCTGCCTGCCCAGCACAGCCCAGCTCAGCCCAACACCAGCAAGCTCTCCTGGCTGTCTCCGGGCTCTGAGCACTGCCTGCTCTCAGGAGATTCGCTATCAGTAGCCAGTGCATAAAATTTTCATGGAGGCTGAAAGCAAAGCAGGCAGTGGAAAGCCAGGATGGGCTCAGGAGCAGTGACAGAGGGAGGTGACAGCACAGAACATGGATAGCAGCTTGGTTTCCCTTAGTAACTTTGACAGCTCTCCATTACTCCTTCTTTCGCACACGTCAGCAGTTCTGTCACCCAGCACAACTCCTGCAACAAGTCCAGCCTGGGAAGTAATTGCCTCCAGCTCAGTTAAACTGGAACTGGGACAACAATAATGAAATTCAGTCACCAGTGCTGGACAGAAAGGAGCCTGCTGCCTCTGCACTTCAATCAGATCAAGCACACTGTATATGTACACTGCAGTGTGCACTTCACTGCCTTAGCCTTGCCTGCTCATCTTCCTCACTCCCACCCTGCCTGTCCCCCCCTGTCATCACCCCCTCTTGTTGCTCACAGCAGTCTCTCTCAGAGCTGAGGAAGAAGACCCCTGGCAGTGGTGGATGTGTCCCCCCATCCCTGCTCCAGGAGTTCCATGAGCTGGTGTGTCAGTGCTGTGCTCCCAGCACACAGCTCCGTCACCACAGGTCACAAGCCCAGGAAAGCAAATCTCCTCCCACAATTACAGTTAATGGAGGCTTTATGGACTGGCTCTGACTTCTCTGTATCACTGTCAGGGAGAAAAAAGCTCACTATGCATCCTTACAGCTGAGAGGACCAACTGCAAAGGCGTTGTGAGCATCAAGCACCATGCTCTGACAAGCTGTGTTACAAGGCTCACCCACAATCAGCTTCTCCAGCAGCTAGACAGATGGGGACTCACCTTTCAGGCTTAACAGCAATCACAACAATTGTTGCTATCAATCAGTGCAGCACTCACTACTCACTAAAAAGTTTTGTCACATTCTCTGAAACTATTTGGTGATTTCAGAGAAAAAAAAAAATAAAAAATCAGCACCAGAGAGCCAACAGTGAAGGGAATCAAACTGTCACTGCCATGGGGACACCAGCCCAGAGGTACAGCCAAGGCCACGCTGAAGGCAAGAGAGAGCAGAACTGGGGAAAAAGTGAAAAACCCAAGAACTGCTACTGGAAAGGAGAGAAAAGAAACCAGCAAAGGCTGAGCAATAAGGGTCTTCACCAGAAAAGGCAGAAACAAGGAACACAAAAAAAAAACCCATCCTGCATTAAGCTCCATTCCCGGCAGCCAGTGGCAGGAGCACCGTGCTGAGAAAGTCAAAGGGACCCTGAGAAATCACTAAAGATAGAAAAATAAACATGCAAATGTTTTCTCCAGGCTAAGGAGGAGAAAGAGTTTGTACAGGAGGAGGAGGACAGGAAGAGTTTTATGTTATTGGCACAAAACACCTGGAGATTTTTCCACCTAACACCAAAACAAACCAAGAAGAGTCTAAACGAGGGTCACGCAGAGTTTTCCAAGCTACATTTAGGATTTCCAACCTTGGTGTCTCTTCCTCTTTGGGCTTTTTTGGGGGGGTTGTTAGTGGGGTTTTTTTCTTCACTTCCAAGCAAATCAATTGTTATATTTAAGCACACTTCCTCTCCAGGGCTGAACACTGCCCAGAGCTGATGTGACACAGAGTGAGCTGCCTCTGGAAGGGGCATGGAACTGCAGGTTGTTCCAAGTCTTTCTAGGAAATTGTGCCTCAGAAGGCAAAGTGCCAGCACAAGGCTCATGCTCGTCATGCTCAAACACCCACAGGTGCCAAGGGACACTCAAGCTGTCCAGCTGGACCCCTCTAAGGCATCTCAGAACGCTTCACACAGTGAATCCTGCGTCACCCCAAGAACCTTCCCTGCATGGCAAGAGGCATTTTTCAGGACATTCAGTGCTGCTGTGGGGGCTGAGACACTCCCTCAGTTTCACAGAAGAAATCATAGAATGGTTTAGGTTGGAAGGAACCTCAAAGATCATCTAGTTCCAAACCCCCACCATAGGCAGGGACACCTCCCACTAGATCAGGGGGCACTCAAGGTTTCATCCAACCTAGCCTTGAACATCTCCAGGGAGGGAGCAGCCACAACCTCCCTGGGCAACCTGTGCCAGTGTCTCACCGCCCTCACTGCAAACAACTTCCTCCTAACATCCACCTTCAATCTCCCCTCTGCCACTTTAAACCTCCTCATCTTGTCATTACAAGACCTTGTCAATAGTCTCTCCCCAGCCTTCCTGTAGCTCCCTTTCAGATACTGGAAGGCTACTAGAAGGTCTCCTAGAAGCCTTCTCTTCTCCAGGCTGCAGAGCTCCAACTTTCTCAGCTTGCACTCATAGCAGAGCTGCTGCAGCCCTCTGAGCATCTTCATGGCCCTCCTCTGGACTCAATTTCTTCTTCCCTGTCAGATCAGCAGCACTGCCCAGGGCCACCAGACAGCCACAAGTGCAGGAGCCACACCACTCATGTACAAACTTCCTTCTGTCCACTCTTCCAGCTTAAAGCCAGTGTGTTCATCCTATCACTCACACCTCACTAACAAGCCTGTCCCCACCTTCCATCTTGGCCCCTTTAAGTGCTGAAAGGCCACAAGGTGGTGTCCCCAGGGACTTCTTCCCAGGTCTCCATAGCTGAGCCCAGCATGGCCACAGTGACAGTCACACAGGAGTTTTCAGCTACTCCTCTCCTGAGCCTTACTAATCATAATACTGCTGCACAGTGTAGCTGAGGTGCCATAACCTGTGAGTAAGAGAAGGCCCTGACCAACAGCCCCAACAAGTGAGCAAGCTCCCCAGAATGCTCCACTTGGTGAATCTGCCTTTCTCCAGAGCCAGCAAAGATGCTGAGGGTTTGCATTACCTAAACCCAGCTTAGACTCCTCAGCACATCGGTGGCTCTCTGGAGACTTGCAAGCAATAAAGCCAACAGCCCTAAGTACTTGGCCAAAAAGCTTTACAATGTGCAGAGGGAGATCAAAGCCACTTTCAGTGCATCCCTCTCAGCTGTTGGTAGAGGAGACAGCAAAGCAAGCTCAGTAATAGAGTTGTTTGGTAAATGTTCTGCATAAATGGCTTGGATTCACAGCACCAATTCCTCTGACACTTAATTCAGTCTTGAAATCCCATCAGGCTGAAAGCACAGCACATAGAAATAACAACAGCCATACAGAACCCCTCAAAAAAAAATCACTGGTAAGACAAGGTGGTCCAAGTGGCCAGCAGGAAAGGAAGCTTTGGTAAAGCAACTCATCTGCCTTTGCCCAGGGACTAAACCACCTCAAAACCCAGATTAAAACTACAGGCAACATTCACATCTTCCCAAGAGCTTTAATTCTTCTGATGAACTCAGTCATGTGCATTTATTTATAACCTGCTCTCAAACTGCAACAGAGCACACCACAACTGAAGGATCTTTGAAGTGCACACTGTGAGAAACGATCTAGAGATAACAGATGGAGCGTTGCAAAAATCTATTTGCATAGAAGATAGATCAGGGCACCATTACCACTATTACTACAGCACAAGTTCTAGCCCAGCAAGCCTGGCATGGCAAATGAACATCATTCTCTCTTTCTTCCTTCCCCACCCACTCCTGGAGCCTAGAGCAGTCTCCCTGTGGCAGCAGCAGCTCGGAAGCATGCTGCTTTTAGAGGCTGTAGGCAGTGCTGAGCTGCCTGACTCTTGCTAAACCATGGGCTCTGCTGTGCAATCCTTGAAGAGACCAGGGAGAAAATTGCTCAGGAATTTTTACCATCTCTCTCCAAAAAATCCAACCCTCCCCTATTAAAACTTCTGAGTCCAATGAGTCTTCACTGAGTGAATCCAGGCTGCCTTGGACAGAAGTCAGGGCAGAACCCCTGCACAAGCAGGGAGCCCCTTCCACCCATCCGTGTTAGTACAGTCACTCGGCAACTGCAGGAGCTTCCTTTAGAGGACTTTTCTGAACAGGGTTTGTAAAGAGGCTGCATTAAATCCTCTGCATTAAAAACCCCAACGCGCTCCTACTTAAGAACCTGGAACTGCCCTAAGCAGCACTGCTCTCACCTGCCCAGGCAGAGCTGTGCCACAAAACCCAACCTCCCAGAATTTAAACTAAACTAAACTATTTAAACTAAATTATTTGAGGGTTGTTTCTTCTTTCTTTTTCTCTAAGTAGGAAACACACCGAAAGAAAAGAAATGCAGAACTAATCTTCTAGACAAAGAACAGGAAGAAAAGTGTCACGTTCTCTGGTTCACACTTGTAAAGGCCCTATCTAGAGATTAGAACAGTTGCAGATCTATTGTAGTCGAGGATATGATGTCATCATTTAAGGGACCCAGATAATTTTGTCCACAATATCTATTCATACTAACAAAAGGGCAGCAAGAAAGGGGCATGTGGGATGCCTCCACAGCTCACTCTCCCAGATCATCCCTATTTTACATTCATTCTTCATCCATGTAGGAGACTCCGAGCAGTCTTTTCCTCCCCAAAGCCGTGTGCCAGTTTGACCTCTGTCAATCTCAGCTGATTTCAGTCACTGGACATGCACAGATCAGGCTGACTGATTTTCTCCCATTCTCCCTCAGCAATTCCCGAGCTTTCTGTGAAGTTTATTTTTGAAAACGCTGGGTATGACACCTCACACACCCTGCTCCCAGGCCATGACAGCATTTTCCACTACTAGTTAATGAAAAAAACTTGGAATTTGCTGAAGAGAAGCTGAAGAGACTATGAGGTCTGCCCAAAATAAACCAATAATCAACACAGAAAACATTCAGAGACAATTATTTTTTTTTCCTCTTACCTTGTTCTTTGATCTGACGAATTTGCTTCACAGTTTCTTTCAAGATTGCACATTTGTCAGGTTTAAAGTTAAAGTTGTCAATATCATTAAAATTTGCAAAAATCAGCTCTGCAAGTTCTTCTATGTACTTATTCTCTTGCTCGCGATTGCGTTTCTCAGTGCTTCTTTTGGGGCTGCAAGAGGAGTGTAACAACACAGGATTTAATGTCAGCTCACTCTCTGCTGGCCAGCTCGAAGATGAGAGCAGATTAACAAACCCAGAGAGAACAGCCCAGTCCCAGCACAAGCACACAACTGATCAGTGCCTGAGGCAGAAAGGTTCTTCCAGACAAGGAAAGGAGTGGTCATGGGTTTGGTTCAGAAGAGGTCTGGGATTTGAAATTCGAACCAGAAGATGGACTGAGGGGGGTGGGACTGAACATTCACAAATATCCCTCCACATGGTGTTAAGAATACAAGCAGTATTGTATTAGCTTGCCAGAATACAACCAGCTTCCAAAGTTAACCCAAAGAACCCATTCTCTGCCTCAGTGTGACAACAGAACTGTGACACAAACGGAGCTGGACTGGCTCTGCTCTCACACTGCTGCTGTCCTGTGACACAAACGGAGCAGGACTGGCTCTGCTCTCACACTGCTGCTGGCCCTGTCACTGCTGCAAGCCTGAGCAATAGTTTTTGAGTCTCTGATCACAGCATACTTTTTGAGGTGGTAAAAAATCTTAGCTTGCCAGAACGAGTGACTGAGGAATCCCAGCACAGATTAGTCAACCAGGGTTTTTACATCACTTCAGTACTATCACCAGCATTTGGTATTCTGGCCCTGCACTGGAATCAAACCCAACCAACAGCCACCAATAAAAAACAACAGCATCCACCCTCATTGCACACCCGCAGCATCACAGAGCTATGCCAGCAGAGTTTGGCCCCGATTCCTCTTTGCCAGAGGTGCCAGTTTGCCATTGTTTAGCCCCACAAATACCCACACAGATAACATCACAACATTTTCAAACACATTTCTCTTTCAGCATCTTCAGATAGAAAGGGTCTGACCTGGGTCCGAGCTGATCGGGATCCTTGCGCTTTCTTGACTCTGCTCTAGATGGGTCAGGGGTATTTTCTCCCATCCCACTCATCTTGAACACATATCAGCAACTAAAAGGAAGAAAGTGCAAGAAAGGGTTACAGGGGAAGAGTTCCCTGTTCACATTTCCAAAGTTCTCATTCCATGTTCAGCTCAGCTTTCACCTGGCAAATCTGTCATTTGACGTCATCCGAAACAGAGTCTGAAAGCAGTGTAGCAGTGTGACCTCCCAGAGCACTGCACAGAGCTCCTGCAGAGGAACATCTGTGGTGGCCAAGCAAAGAGTTTACCATCTTTGTATTGTGACCAGCTGTGCAGGAACAGGTGAGCATGGTTTGTGTCTGGGCTGCTGAATCATCATGGCAGTTTTGCAAGGCTTAATGAGGGAAGACAAAGGAAAAGCCACAGAGCTGCACGGTAAAATACAATAGAACTGAACAGCTGATATGAAACCTGCATCCCAGCTCCAGGAGAAGGCAGCACATGGAAACCTGCATCCCAGCTGCAGGACAAAGCAGCACATGAAAACCTGCACCCCAGCTGCAGGACAAAGCAGCACATGGAAACCTGCACCCCAGCTGCAGGAGAAGGTAGTACACGGAAACCTGGACCCCAGCTGCAGGAGAAGGCAGCACATGAAGCTTTTATCTGCACAAGCACAGTACAGTGCCACAGAACAGCTGGCAGCAGCAGCAGAGATCACCCGAGAACTGAACAGCCTGCACATGCCACCTCCCTGTCAGGACAATGTCACAGGTTGTCTCCCTCCCTGAATGCTTGGACAGACAGCAGCTATCTGGGTTTGCTCCCAGCAGCTCAGCCACATTGGAGGTCTAAGCCTACAACTCAGCGGAGATCTCCACAGGGTCTAGGCACCTCCACAGAGTTCATGTGGCACAAACAAGGAACCAACCTCACATCTCTCAAAGTATTTCTGGGTTCATGTAGCACCAGGAGTGGGCACCCAGGAAGCTTTCAAGGAAGGAGAAAGCCTGATGAATTTAGATGGCATGGCCAGATCCAGAGCTACAGACACTCATAGCCCAGGAGCAGCTGAATTGCACAGGCTGCCTTCAGGCTCTGCCCTAGCCCCCTCCACACTCATTCCTTCATCCACCTCCTGGTGGGTTTACAATGCACACACTCCAAGTAAGATTATTTTAGCAGTTCTGAGAATTTCTCAGAGGAGAAAATAAAAGCCCCACACTTGATGCCTGAGTTTTTCCAGGAAAGGTGACAGCTGAGTACTGAAGCCACCGCCAGCAGAATGACAGGCCACAGGATCCAAGTTTTACTCCATAAACTTCACCTGTAGGGAGCTACAGATGAAGCAGGTGAGGAAACAACATTCACCCTGCTCCTCTGCTCCTTTCACGCTCATCTGCAGGAATTTCCAGAGAGAAGAAAGATACAGAAATTGGTTCATTTAGTGCTTTAGAACTGGAGATGTAATCTCAGCTCTAGCATGTGTGTCCTGAAACAAACAGCAAGAAGTGAGCAAGGCTCACCGAGTGTGGTGGAGGACCAGGGAAGGATTAACCCAAATGGGAATGAATGCAAACAAAGCCAGCGAGAGCACTGCCCTAAGCAGAGGCACTGAGACAGGGCAGCACCGCGACCCGGCAGACACTGCACTGAAGCAGCTTCTATCTGAATGAACATTTCTCCCACAGCTGAGCCGGAATGTGCAAGTGCACTCCTCCTTTCCTGCTGGAAGCTGTTTGCGAGCTGCGCTGCTCTGCAACACCCGCCCCCGCCGTGGGATCAGTGTGCTGCCTTCACCGGCAGCAGCGCATTTCTCTTCTCGATGGATACAAAGGGCTTCCACCTGTCCTACAAACCCCCTACAGCGACACATAAGAACTGAGCTTCTGAAGCTGACTCAGATGTCCCTCGAGCATCAATTCCAGTGGGCATCAACCAGGAGCAACAGAGCAGGGGAAAGATAAATAGACTCAGCATAGCTTTTTCATAGAAGGAAGGAGATCATTAGAGAAGCAGAATTACAGTCACTAAAAATACCTGAAGAACTAATTTTAGGCTCCAGCAGATGACCTGGGCCACCAGCACATCACGGGTCAGTAAATACCCTTTGTATTCACAGGTAACACCACAAGTGCATTTCTCTGCTCTCTCCATTTCACTGTCAACAAACCCCTTGCAAACAAAAATCCTTCTCTGTTTTTTTCCCCCAACTGTTAAAGGCAAATCCCATACACTGGGAACTGAAGGGAAAAGCTCTTGGACAGCATGTGTTACAACCACAGTCATTGAGACCTAACCAGTTTCCACCAGATGTTGGGAGAGTGGGGGACAGAGCCTGAAAGAGGCTCACATTAATTTTTCTCTTGTTACCAGCAATAACCCAAGTTTCTCGCTGTGACAGCACATCCCCTGCCACATCCTGCACCAGCAACTGCTCTGAGCTGGAGTGCACAGACCTCACCTCATCAGAAGGCAGCAGCAAACACATCTTCAGCAGACATTCATCTTTCAAAGGGTAAAACCCCAAAGCAATGCAAACCCAAAAATAAAACACACGGGAGAAAAGGAGAAAAAGAGGTCCTGTGAAGGAGAGTAAGAAATGCTGGCCCAAACCTGCTGTGCCCGTGTGCAAGGGCTCCTCAAACCCCAGGAGTGCCCCTGCCACCCCCACTGGTTCATCAGCCAGGGCCAGCAGAAGACGACAATGAGCAGTGCCTCTCCTATCAGCGCAGGCCATCTTCCAAACCCGACAGTTAAACTGCCAGATTTATGGTAAGCCCAACAAATGCAGTTAAAGAATCAATGAGGATTACACCTTCAAAGCTGCTATTTCCATCTGAAAAGGAGCAAACAAAAGGTAAAGTCCCCCAGAGCGGGCAGTCAGGTGGCAGCGCTGGGCCAGCAGCCCCCAGCACCATCGGGCATAGCAGGCACAGCTCAGGAGGGGCTGGCTGAGTGCAGTTGCTGTCACCTTGCAGCTCGCAGCCAGCACAGCCTTCCCCAGCTGGAACATCTCAGGACAGGGAGAAGTCTGTCAGAAGCTCTCTCTGCCAGTCCCCGGTCCCGGCTGCTGCCCTCACTGCTGAGCTCCAGGCTACCTCCAGCACCATTCTTGCTCCTTCCTGTGAAGTTTCCACGACCAGAAGCTTTCAGTCTCAGTTGCAGGATTACAGAAGTGCTGCACCAATTTTGGCAGGGGCTGGAGTGAAGCTGTCAGCCACAGGCAGCTGCTGAGGCTTTGCTTTTTCCTGCTTACCACCCCCTTCTCCACTGGCTCCACTTCCAAACGGGAAAATATTTCACACTGATACTCAACCTCCCCCAGACAGAACTCACCTACTACTTTTGCCTGGAAGAGCACTGCCACCTCCCCTGTGGGTGAGGCTGCCCATATCTGGCACCCTACAGCAGCAGAGAGGAAGGTAGCAGCAGCAGGCTGGGAAGCCCTGGCCAGCTTCAGAGGACTTGTACCAGCACCAGAGTGCACCTGTGGCCTGTTCCCTCTGAAAAGGACACTTGTTACTTGCAGGAGACAAGCAGAGCCTACTGCAGCAACATTCGAACAAGCTTTATGCTGGTATTTACTAAACTCCACAAGCTGCCACTAAGAAAAGCAGCAGAGTTTACTAGCAATGGCCACGGAGGCAGTGTCTAACGGGACACAAAGCTGGCTCCAGCTCCTGCTGCTCACATTCTTGCTCGCTCTACAAAAAGCCAACAGACTATAAACAAATGTTTAAGCCAAAGGCTCCTTCCTCAGCATCTCCTCTGTAATGGCTTTAGAGTGCTGCAGGAGACGTTTCCCATTTGCAGCCTGGACGCCAATAGTGCTCATGAATTTTTTACCTGACAGACACTTGGAGATGGCAGCGGGAAGGCTGTCTAACAAACACATTAGCTGCAAATGGGCAGCAGCTCTTTAACACATGCTCTAACAGCCCCCCTAAGTGGCTGACATTAATGTTCACTGGTACAGACTGGTATTTAACTGGGCTTGCTTGAAAATCCTCCAGAATCTTGAGGGAGGAGTTTCTCCTCAGCTGCTCAAACCCACAAGTTGGAGAACTCCTAGTTCCTGCTAGGGACTTTGCAAAGTCCACTCCAGGCTGACCCAGCATGGTGAGATGGCTCCTGCCTCCAGCATTCCCATGGGATAAGGCTCTTACAGAGCCACTCACCCAGCTGTTTATGGATTAGCCTGCGTCAGCCACCTCTAATATGCCCCGGAATAGCAGGACTAGGCTTTAATAAGGCAGGAGAGAAAAAATATCAAAGAAAGCACCTTTTTTTTTTCTTTTTTTTTTTTTTTTTCCCCCACATAGCAGGTTAAGTGGAGGAAAAGGTCTGTTTTCCCCAGCACACTGTCAGAGAGCAGGCAGGTGGTACTGCTGCAGAAACCACTCCAGACTCTGTACCACCGTGGCAAGTTTGGGACTCTGCCTCTCTCCTGTTAACAAGATCTGCTTCTGATTCTTAGCACTCAAGGACAAAAGAAATGCAGCTTACTAACACTAAGGGTCCCACTGAACCTACAGATTAACCCCCAAACTGCAATGCCAGGAGACTCTGTGCCCATGAGAGCTGCAGCTGCCTGCAGCACCTCTGGAAGCTGTACCTCCAAATCACTCTCCTCAGCTGGGAGCCAGCTCACCCTGTCCCCTCTGCCTCTGGCACACATGCAGAGCATCTCCTCTGGGAAGCCCAGCAGTCCAGATGTCATGGGAGGGACCAGAGGGGATCGGGCCCATATCTGTATGAGGAGCAGGTAGTTGCCCTCAGTGGGTGCTTCCTGCAGATACTGGTATCTATGCCAGTAACACTCATTTACACTGGAATAGCAGTGTGTAGGAGATGGGAAGCACAAACCCCAACCATTTAGGGCTCTCTTCTTCCTGAAGTTAGAAGCACAACCCATGCCATACACATCTGTGAGAGAAGACATCCACAAGGAGAAGAGATGATACCTGCACCACCTCCCAGATACAGAACTGGAGCTCTGTGCTGGTGTCAGGTGTGAGTTAAACTCCTCACAAAGCCATAGAGAGCACCAAACACAGTGTTAGTAAGCACACAAATCAAATCCAGCAGAGAAAACCACGTCAGAGCCACATGCCAGTGCCTGGAAAACACCTGGGACATCTGATTAACTTGGGCACAGCAGCCTGCACACCCTAACCACACAGATTAACACATCGACGAGTGCAGGAGCTGACCTGCCAACACGAGCAAGGGCCCCTCATGACCTCAAGCTGCATGCCAGCCTGCACTCTGCTTTGCTCAAACACTGCAACCACTGACAGCAGAAGGGGAAAGTCTGTCACTGCAAAGCACCTGAAGGAGACATACAGCTCACCAAAGCCCTGCTCCTTCACTCAGTCAGCTACCAAAGAACAAAGCCTTGGGGACACCACATCTGCATTCACAAGTGTGTGCTTATACCCTCAGATGTGTCTGGCTCTGACCAAATAAACCACCCCTGGGGTAGCCATATGAGCCAACTAAGGAGACATTCGGCAAGGGACCAGCCTGCCATGGGAGCCAACAGCAGACGCCTCAGGAAGAAGCACAACTGATCCTTCCCCTGGCATCTCCTGTCTGCCTCTGACAGCAGTTCCAGCTTACCTGTGGCCCTGCTGTCCCTCCTTCTCCCTCAGAACCTACCCTTAGTTGTGCCTAGTTCCTTCTTAAACTCACAGGTCCCTCTGGCTGCCACCAACCTACAAGGCAGCACCCTGTAAGCTTCACCGCAGCTCCCTCAGCATTAGAAACCACACTGGAAAAAATTTCAGGAGTTCTAAGGGAAGGTCGAGACTAAATTGAAATAAATCAGGATTTTAGCACTGACTTCACTGAAGCTTGAACTGTCCTCCCAGTCTACTGGAGGAAGATGTCAAACTTCTCTCTCTTGTAGGACACACAGCACTCCACAGACCTCACACAGCTATGCTTGTGTCCTGCAGCCCAGAGGAAACCAGGCTGCAGAATTACTGCTCTAAGAAAATAAATCAAGGTCACTGCAAAACCTAAGCAGCCAGGTGACTTCCTAATGACTCCGCGCTAACAACTCTGGAGTGGAATTAAATACCTCAAACTACTTCTCTAGCCCAGACTTCCTAGCAAAGGTTTTTTTCCTTAGAAGATAGGATGTTCTACAATGCAGCCACATCCCCCCTCCTTCCTCGCTTGAGAAATTCGCCTTACAGAGCTGACAGCAAAAGAGAACAAAAACAAACAAGAGAAAAAAGAAGGGGGGGCAAGACCTCTTGAACCTTCACAGAATGTGCAGATTGGGCAAACAGAGTGACTCTGGCCAAAGGCAGTGCTTGAAACTAGCTGTGAGCTGCACACCATCCCTGTCTAGGAAACTGCTCATGAAAGAAAATCCCCAGCAGGAGCTATGAGAGCACAAAGCCACCTGATGAGCACAGCACACGCAAAGGGCTTAACACATCCTCGAAGGCATCAGGCAAATCAGTCTGTCTGTAGAGGCAGCAGCAGAAATGCCTTTCTCCTACAGAACCTAGGTGCCAGCACTTCTGTGTGCACTCTCAGCCCCCACTGTCTCGATAGATCTTCCCTGATGAAGCGAAGGAAGAGGCCAGCAGCAGCAGAGGAAGTTTCTTTGCTCCCGTGGTCTGGGCACTGGGCTCTGCAGCCTCTGCCCTGCAGCTCCACCCGCCCGGGCCTCGCATCCCAACGTGGGTGCACAGCAATTCAAACAATCAAAGCAGGACAAAAAAACCCAAGCAAATAAATAGCAGTAAGGTGCTGCGGCTCCTGGCCCTGTCCTCCCGGTGTGACATCAGGTCTCTTTAAACAGACCCCACGTTCCCTTGGAAAACAACATTTTCCTTCCCCCCCTCCTATCTCAAAGCAGCACGAGTTTTTTCAAGGGCCTACATAAAATAAACCAGAGCATTTCCTGTATGGATTTAGTCAACTATCAGCCAGGCGCTGAGCAGGACAGTGCGCACCAGCACCTGGAGATGAAGCCAGGCCAGCACATCGAGAGCGAGCTGCAGTGCCCTGCGCACCGACCGGCGGTACCCAGCGACACCGTCCCGCCCAGCGCCTCGGGGCAGCGCTCGGGAGGAGTGGCACCAGCGCTCCTATACAGACCCGAACGCTGGGGGTGAGCTCTCTTTTGCAGTCTGGGACCAGTGCTGCTGCTGTGATCTTGGGCTTAGTGCTGTGTGACAGGAAAATAAAGCCACCATGCCTGACACGGCTTCCCGAGCAAGGGGCACAGCACAACGTCTTCACCTAATACAAGCGGCTAGAAACTTTCTCCAGAGGATATTATCCTTAGTTTCAGCATTAAATGTTGCCCTCCCAAGGTCAAAAGGAAGGTAAACAGTGCCAAGACAGCCAATGACATCAGCACGCACAGCCATGAGATAAATGCAAGGTCTGCAGATCAGCTGAGTGTGGCTCTGCTTAGGGATCGGCACCCCGCAAGAAAAACTCTTCAGATTAGAGCCCAGGAGTTACACAACGACTGGAACCTGCCTCAGCTCTAGTCAGAAGTAGAAAGGTTAAGCGCACAAACCTCTCAGTGTGATTTATCTGTATTTTTTCATGTACCTAGAAATTACTGAATATTGACCGGTAGTAGACTGCAGAGAAAGAGACGCCCTCAGGCTCCACCTCCTCTTGACAGTGGGAAAAATCTAGCTGGGTTTGTGTAGGACTCTGCATGCCAGAAAAGTTGCTTACAAAAACATTTCCTGTGCACCGAGATATATTTAGCCTCATAAACCCATAAAACTGTCACAGACAACAAGTACACCTGTAGCCATTAAAGAGGGGGGTAACCTACGGAGACCGAAGAAGCCAACGCACGGTATTTCCCTGTGCTTGCTATTTAGAAATGCCGTCTTGAAAGCCTTCGTGCTCTGCAGGAACCAGCTCTGCCCCACTGCCCCGAAGCAGCCCCCCCTGCCCTGCCCTGCCCCCGGAGCACACGTACGTGCAAGGCGAGCACGGGCAACGAAGGCACTTCCAGCACACCTCCTGCGCTCCCGGCCGAAGCAGACCTCCCTACTTTCTCTGCGTCTTCAGAGCAAGACGTCGACGCACTCCCCCATCCATCGCGCTGGCTTGGTGCTAAAAACAGGAGGACCCGAGAGAAAAAGCGGAATAAAGGGGGAAACGCTCGTGAAGCCCAGGAAGCGGCGAATTCAGCGCCGGAGGAGCTCTCCCACGCCAGCGCTACGGCTCGCCGTAAACCCAAGCACACGCGGGGCGCGGACGTGCGCACGCAGCAGCTTATCGTCCTGTCATCTGCTCCCGGCGACAGCTGACAGCCGCGGCCGCGCTAATCCTCCCCTAACTGCTGATCGGAGATGCCCCTGTGACAGCACAGCGCGGTGCAGCCCTCGAAAATTCCTGCGGCCGCTCCCCGCCGCTTCCTCCCCATTCAGGAACCGCCGCTCCCGCAGTCACGTGCGACGGGCACGGAGCGCTGCCGGCGCAACCCCACCGGCACCCCCCGCCCCCGGCACACCCCCACCGGCCACCGGCACACCCCCGCCCACGGCACACGCCCTACCGTGCACCGGCACTGTTCACCTCCGGCCGCCGGTACCCCGGGACTCGGGGAGCCTCCCGCAGCTTCCCCCCGCCGCAAGCCAGAGCTGCTGCTGGCGGAGGAGAGGAGCGAGGGCGCTCGCTGCTTCTGTCACATCAGCACGGAACTGCCAGGCTACGGGCAGTGCCCGGCGTGGGGTACACGCACTGCCCATAAACACCCCATGGGATGTTCGTCCTGCCTCTGACATGCTAGCATCACTCTTTCCCCCTTCAGTGCTTTATTTTTTGCCTGTAAGCGCAGTTCTGCTGCAATAAATACTGTTCCCATGGCTCAGCTCCTGCCAGTGCCCAGCTCTCTGCAGACACCAGTAACAAACGGCTCATGGTGCCACTCCCCCCTCTGTCATTTATCTTGCCCTAACTCAGCACCCTGACAAACACCTTAAGCATTCTTCAAATGCACTGCTGGCGTTGAAACCTCACTGAACTCCAGTTCCACCATTCCTCCCCCTGCCCAGTGGGGCAGCTGCTGAAGGCTTAGAAGCACAGAAGTTGCCTAAATTCCTTGTCCAGCTCTCCTCTGAACACAACAGGTCCCAAGTCCCTGTTATCCAAAAAAGCTATCAAAAAGTAAACCCTGGGTTGCTTCTCTGCTTTGCTTCTGTTTGTTTCACCAGAGGATGAAGGTAGCTCTAAGCCAGTGCAGAGAGAGCATTTAAATAAGTTCAAGATTTCTGATTTACAAGGGAAAAAAATTATCACCACTGTTATCACCAGAACTTTACAACCATTGGCAGCAAACCACTTTCATAAAAGGTCAGAACTTCAAAGCTGGGTTTTACTAAGGCCACCATCAGAATGTTTCCTTGACAGAAAGCTTTTTGAAAGGCAGAAAAATCACAAACCACAGACACTTCTCACATGCCAGAATGAGGTAACCCCAAACCTGACTGCTGCTGACAAACCAAAGCATCAATGTGAAAAAAAAAAAAAAAGATAACTACAAAAATCAACCCTCTGATTTCTGTCTGTGCAATCAGAATGCAGTGAAGTTAAGAGACATGCAGCATGCACCAAGGAAAGTCAGATTTGTCAGAATTTTCCTGAGATTAATAAAAGAGAAACCATTTATAAACCCCCCTCTTCTTCCCAAGTCTCTCCAAGATGTTTCACTACATTTAGGTACCAGTAGCACAGCAGGCAGGGGCTGGGAGCGATCTTCAAACCAAATCATCCACAGCAAGGCAGCCTGGGTGAGAGGAGGGACACTGTTGAGCTTTCAGAACAGAAGCTTGGGAATGCCTAATGAAATGCACTGCTCTGTACACAGGGAGTCCTCCAGACAACAAACCAAATGTGATGTGTCATCAAAAGTCCCTGGACCAGCACGGGTCTGGAGATTTCTGCCCAGCTGCAGCAGCACGGCAGAATCAGGGAGCGATCAGGATGCTGCAAGGTGAGCTCAGCCCCACTGCCCTGCCTGGTGTGCAAGAGAAGTACGGACAGGGAAGGCTGGGACCAACCTCAGCCCCTGGCAGGCAGCTCCTCACCTCTCTTTGGATCCAAGCTCCTTACCTTTTTTCACCACCTCTGCTTAAGCAGAACTCATTACAAGCTTATCAGTCAGAGGTGGTAACCTCTGCAAGCATCCCAGCAGTGCTTCAGCTGAGCCTTGGGACTGGCTGGCAGGGGGCAGAACCAGCACCCAGGCCAATGACGGCTACAAAAATCACCTCTCCTTTTCCCCCATTCTGCTACAGCCCAGAATTAACCCACATCCATGGAACACAAATGTGCTGGGTGACTCCATTCCTGTCATTTTCCAGGCACCTGTATCAGGCATGTGGTGCAGCACCAAGCTCAACCCTACCCTGGCATTTTGGGTCACCTTGTGTACTCAGATCTAGCTTGAAAAGCAGCTCCTTTAGATAGCTCTGGATGAGCAAATTACCACTTTTATTCTCCAGTTCCACAGCCAGCACCTAGCCTGGAGAGCAACATGCAGACAATGCTGTGTTATACTCCACCTAAAACCTGGGTGCTCATTTGTAATGGTTAGATCATGGGTTAATGAGGAGCTAAAACGGTTTCAATACCCAGGATATTCCCGTGACAACATTTCACCTGCAGTAACCCCAAACAGCTATGGCGTGGTGGATGGTGCTCTGCTGCCTCCAGCCCTGAGCTAGACCAGGTGAGTCTGGCCGCAGGTGAGGAACGCTCTGACACTGGACAGCATTGCAAAGGCATCTCCTGGGAGCCATGTCCCCACTACACTTCAGCTGTACCTGTTTGAGACGCAGTCGAAGAAATGCCAGCTTCTCTCAGCCACTCTCAGAGCACACCAAGGAAAACTGACTCATATGTAGATAAGGCTGGAAGGAAGCTCAGACCGGGTGCCCCACAGGCAGCATTTCACCCACTTACCAAGGGCAGATAAGAACTTGGTGTGCCACTCATCATGGAAACCTTCGTACCCAGCTTGGAATGATACCAGAGGAGTCACTTTAACCATTTTATTTCCGGCAGCGACTAGGAAGTAGAAGTGTCAGTGTGGTGCTGTAGGACGAAGCAATGAACTCTGAAATGCAGCACATGTCACTAGCAGCGCAGGCTGCACACACAGCAGAGGGAACGGAAAGAGCGGGCAGGGTGTTACAAGTTACAACCCTCAGTCTGGGTGATGTGTTGCCATCCTTTACATCTCATAAAGCACTGATACAGGCAGAAACTGTATTTATTAAGTAATCGTTGGAGATACTTCAGTCCCTGCAATACAAACTTAGCCAAGTCTGTGACAAGTGCCTGTCCTTGGGTTAGGTTTCTGTTTAATCAGTGAAACATGGCAATAATCCCATAATGCTTCAATACCAACTTTTCAGTAACAGCATTTCAATACCTTTTTTGTAATTCAAAACCCACAGAAAATATCTTTTCTCAGATAAAAAACATCAACTCATTTGCCTTTCTGCTCCATACATTATGAACATTTTCTCCACATGATCACTTCTGGATTTTGCATCTCCTGAGTACAACAACCCCAGAAGCCCTCCATGAGTTTGGTAGCCACGATGCAGAAAGCTGTCTGCTGCTGTTTGCAGGAGGAATAGCTGCCATGCCAGAACCCAGCTCATTCAAGTTGTGACCAGCACAGAGACACCACCTCCTGCTGCAGAACTCTGCTGCTTCCTTCAGAGTGAGGTTCTTTCTTACGTTTGATGGAGACCTGCTGAGTGACTCTGCCAACTCCCCATCTCTGGGGGAGGTGGCTCATGGTTTTAACTACACAAAGTTTATTTCAGAGCTAGGTTTTCTGAGATGAGAGGAGGGTAAGAAAACTAGAGAGGGAATAAAGTCTGACATGGCATGCAAGAAGTTTTCATCCACTCTTTTAACAACCAGAGGAGTCTCAAACTCTCCTGTGCCCAGACCAAGCCCGGGTGGTAGCAGTCTCTGAGCCATTTATGTTCTCTAAAGCTTGCAGCAGCAGCTCTTTGCTGCAGGTACAGGCATGGCTAAAACGAATAGAGCTTGTCTCCAAAAAGGGAGGGAATTAAAGCAGCAATCTATGTGCAGTGCAAGCTTCAGCATGATTTAAAAGGGGGAAAAAAACCAAAACAAACCAAAACAACCAACCACTCTTTATTTTATCAGTATTTGAAAATGCTCCCTTGCTCCCAGCAGCCTGTTTCAGTATCTCCTTTAGCTCATTCCCATATGCTTGCAATTTCTGCTCTACATAGCAGCCATTCTGGAAAACCAAAGGAAAATTTTTGTGCACCACAGATATAATAAAATAAACCCCCCCCCCCCACCCACACAGCCACA
>VWZI01009385.1:953721-998911 GCA_013396835.1 Psilopogon haemacephalus
ACGCAATGGCCTTAGAGCTGGGAGTGTTGCTGCTCCACCTCCCCACATCTGGCACAGCATCGGGTTACAGGCAGGAGGCAACGCCAAGAGGGAAAGGCGACAGTGGCTGGATCACAAGGAGCTGGAGCCTGGGCTGCTCCCAAGAGCAGGGATGTCAGAGCCCGCTAAGTAAAAGCAACCCTGGGAGAAGCCCCCACGCACGGCCACAAACACCTCCTGCTTCAAGCAGCCCCCCAAAGGCAACCAGCGGCACCAAATGTGCTTGGCCAACTCAGAACTGTCGCTCTGTTCCAACAGTGCAACTGGACTCTTGATTTCCTTAGCCAATGAAATGGATGGGAAAAGGGTGATTGTGGTCTGTAAGTCACAGACCTTCGCTTCTCCTAATCTTTGAAGCATTTCACAGATATCAACAGACCCCAAAGCCGCTGAACTCTAAACGCCACAATACTGAATTCTTGGTCTTTTTGCGGTTTAAGCTTTGCATACTACAAACTCAGCCAGGAAGAAGCATGCACCTACACGAGGAGCTGAGCTCGGGAATGGCAGTTCTCAGACCCCAACCCCTTGTCCTTTCAGCCCCACATCAGCAGCACGACGGTGTACGACTCCCCCGAATCTTTTGAGCTCAGCAATAAATCCGCTGCAGTCTGAAATATCAAAATCATCCAGGCTGCTGAAATGATTTTTTTGTTCCAAATGGACTTGGCACACTGGTCAGGAACCCAGCGAGTCAAACACGAACAACAACAGTGGAATTCTTCTCGCTAAGCTAATTGATGGTCCTAGAGGAACGAAGCAGGCACTGCAGATGGGGAGCAGTGAAAGCTGCAGTGTGAGAGCTGGAGACGCTGCCCCGAGCCTGCAACACCAGCGGGGGCTGCCGGAGCCCCTGCCAGCCCTGGGTGCTCTGCACAGCTCCAGTTGCTGCTGCAGGGTCAAAAGTTTACCCTGTTTTCGCTTCCCCATAGCCAATCACAGAGCCTGCTTCGCGTAATCTCTGCCCCACTCTCGCAGCAGTTTCTGTTTCAGTCAGACGAGCTCACAGAAACCCACAGGTCATGAGCGCAGCCTTGCCGGGGAGCTGCACCACCGGCAGTGCCTCCACACCCAGCAGCGAGCTGCAGCCACCTCGCCTCCCTGAAGCACAACCACAGTGCCATGAATCCTCCAGCATCTCCGGCCAGCTGCCCTCCAGAACTATGGGCAAACAGGGCCGGAAGGAGCTGACCCTGCCTGGTCTAGCTTTGGAAAGCAGGGGACGCAACTGCTCCTATCAGGGAGAGAAGGAATCCTGCAAACGCTGAAAGCGTTCACAGGGAAACAAAAACTGTCTCTGGAAGTTAGGATTGTCATAAGAAAATCTCTACGTAATTAAAAATTAAATATGCAAACATACATTGCATAGAGCCACTCATGCTACTGATATTACTGTTATTAAAATGTCTAAGGAACAACAGAATTAATGAAGCCTGAGCTCCCACAGATTTACACCTCCTGCTCGGCTGCCTCTGGAGTCTAGAAAGGTGAAAGCTTTGAACAGAGCTTTTCCCACAGCTGGAACATTTGCTTAAGTCTCTCTTTTCCCATCACCAGGATTCCCAGGCAAATACCAAGATTACTTCATGCTGTAACCTTTCCCTCTGTCACAGGGCACCTTTAGGTGCTTCCACCTAAACACGGCTGCTGATTCTCACAGATCAAGATGCTGCTCCTACAGCCTGGGAGCTTCTGATTGATAAGGGCCCTTTTTTGGAGGATGTGGTTTTCTATTAAAAGAGGTTGCTTATTACGAGGGGTTTGCATTCACATTTTGGAGCTTGGGTGCAGAACCTCCCACCAGCTCATTCTCACAGACATCACTTCCTAGTCCTCACGGTAGTGACTGACTTGATCAGTCTGCAGACGCCACAAGCAGCTACCCCAGAAATGCTGTCACCATGGAAATGAGATTGGACAGCTGAGAAGGGAGGCTCTCCACTTGATCCCTTCTATTCCACCTTCCTCCACTCCCCAGAGAAAGCCCTCCAGACTGGATTGTGGCAAACCAGTCCAATCCAGTCACCGGACAGCAGCCACTGCCGCAGAGCTGCTCTCCATCTCCCTTGGTAAGCAAAGCAGATGGAAATTTCCTGTAGGCTGCTCTTGGCCCACAGAACACTGCTGGGACCATACTCCTCTAGGGATCAGAGCAGCCCATTCATGGCATGGAGCTGACTGGCCCTACTGTCCCCTTTTACAGCAGCCCCATCCAGCCCCTTGTTGAGCAATCAAACCCAGGGCAGTGTGAGCACACCTCAGCCCATGCCTGGGCAAGGAATCAAGCCATGGAGGAAACATGGCCAGAGAACCAAGCCCTAGGGGAGCCACAGCCATGCCATGGTGAGCAAAGAGCCAAGAGTAACCCTGGCAGCACCTGCAGGGAATGGGCCATGGATATTGTCACAAATGGTCACCTACACACACAGGAAGCCAAAACAGCAGCAGAAGCTGTGCAGCCATTGTCTTCAGTGTGGGGGCTGCAGGTTCTCCTAAAACTCTGGGGAAGAACAGGATGGGTCCTTCACACAATTCTGTTACAAACCTTGCTGAGTCCAGAAAGTTTCCCAAGTTTATTTGGAATGAAAGAAACATCTCAGTGTGTCTAATGATGCTGGTTTTCACAGGACACAAAGGACTTCTCACTCTTACTGGTCTTCCCCTGTCTCCTCTGCTAAACTAGACACAAAAGTACCTGGGGGCTGGAGGCAGAACTGTCCTCGCCTCTGCTCCCTTTGCTGTCTCTTGGTTTGGACACAGAGGCTGTTAAGATTGGCTTCTGAAAGTCCACTCACAGTGATCAATGTTCTAGCCATCAGCTTCTGGTTGCTCCAGTGACAACAACATAGGTTCACCAGCTCTTCCTGAAAAAGGACTACTAACTTTATTGCATTAGTCAAGAGATGGCCACCGTGAATGTGTCTGCAGTAAGGGCTCTTCAGTGCTCATCTGAGAGGTCAGGAAAGCGAGAGAGTGGAATGGAAATGCTTCAGGGCTCAACTCAAAGGCCCCAAGCAGCCTCAGTGACACTTGAAGCAGCACAGAGTGCAGAGGAGCAGAAGAGGAACTCTTTGCCTTTTGTACTCCTGCTCCTCTGCCACACAAAGAGCAGGAGCAGAGGCAAAGGCAGGATGGGTGAATTAACTCAGAGAAAAGCTGTGCAGAAAAGCTGAGCAATCAGGCCTCAAAACATTAACAATAAAAGACTTTGAATAAATGTAATGGAACGTAAGGAGGGGAGTCCCTAAAGAGAAGGGCTGTCTACCAGCTCTGCAGCAGGTTCTGCTACCCCACGCAGTTTGTGGTGGCCAGGAGCCAGCTTGGCAGGGTTCGCTCCTCTCCAGGGAGCCTGGCCACATGCCAGCCATGCTCACAGGGTCACTGCTGCTGCCAGGCTTGAGGGGTGACCAAAGACCCTGCTTTGTCCATCTGCAGATCTGGTCATGACCAAGAACACCTGAGAACAGTCCTGAGCCAGTCCAGTTCTCTCCATGGTGTGACCAAACAGGGCACTGAACCCAGCTGAGAAATGAGCCATGGATTCTTCATTACACGGCTGCTTGTACTTTGGCTGGAAGAGGAAGTAAGCTGCTTGTAACTACTCCAGGCTTTGCTCCTGCAACTGCATTGAAACCACATTTATGACAGCTGAAACTCTGCAACTTTATATCAACGTGGGCAGTTCCTGGTTCTGAGACAAGTCCTTGCTGCTGGCACCAGAGCATGTTCAGTGGGCTTAGCGTTAAGGTGACAGCTTCTAAACCTGCAAACAAATCACTCAGCAACTGGACTGCTGCTGGTAAGCATCTCTGTCTCCAGGAGCTGTGTGTCCTCCCCAGGCACCGTGTTTTGCACGTGTGTGGCTGAAAGCCCCAGCTGTCACCTGGGGCATGCCTGGTGACATGGTGATGGTCACACTGGGAGAGGGCAGGCTGGGCTCCAACTCCAGCAGATCAATCTTTGTCCTCACAGCACGCAGCATTTCGAGGTGTTTGCAACACTGTTCTGCACAGGAGGGCACCAACTCCTGGGTGTGCCAAGGGAAGGTCCCATTCCGCAGACACCAAGCCTGAGGAGTCACACAGCCCTCCTGGCAGAAAGCAAAGGAAATGGCTCTGTGACCAGGAGATAATTCTGAAAATAGCACTTAACAGCCCTCACAAGCAGCACTCTGCTTCCTGTGACTTTTTTTTTTTTCCCCACCTTGCTTACTTATGCTAATTGGATCTCACAATCCAAACTTCTGCAGTGGCACAAATCAGCACTCTGCTCTCCCACTGACAGTGCTCCTAAGAGCCCACAGCAGGGCCTGATCAGTGCTCAGCTGAGAAGCAGCAGCACATCCAGTAGTTTCTGATGATAAAACGTGGTCATTCTTACTTAGAACAACCTACATACACACATTTAATTCCCAGTGTTTCTCCAGCTTTTGTTTGTGGCATCTTGTGTGAGCCAAGTACCCTACAGACACCAACTGCTCACAGCCCAGATCGCCCAAGTCCTTACTAGAGCAGCCCCATTCATTTCCACTGTCCCCCACGTAAGGGAGGACACAAAGACCAATTCATGGGGTGCAGTCTAAAGCTGCTTCACTGTCTCAACTCCTCTTTTGACTGTCTTTTGAGTGGAGCCTCCTGTTTCTGCATAGAAGCACTCAAGGCCAGACCTTTGCAAACCTCTTCACAAAAGAAAGTAAGCATTTCTACTAAAGGAAAGAGAAAAAAGTCTTAATGAAGGCAGCCCAGATCAGCTGAACACCACCTCACAGTGGAACGGTTCTGCTGCTGAGGAGCGTGCAGATGTGATGGAGGCAAAGAGCCTTTCTGCAGCTTCACCACAGCTGCTGCACACAACTTCAAAAGGCCTTCACACAGGACTTCAGCCACAAAACTTCCTCCTCACTTCTTCTCATGCACATCATCCAGAACTTCAGCAAGCTGCAGCCACGATGGAGCTGACCCAAGGGGAATCTGGAACACCTCGCACCAGCAGTGGGGCAGCTCTTCCTGCTGCCAGCACTCACATACACCTTCACAAGCCTCTACCTCACAACTCCCATTCCTCCTCAACCCAGCAATCTCTCACAAGGATGGTCAGAACCTCAGAAACTGGCTTTCATTTCTCCCTTTTTCTCATTTCAAGAATTCCTCTGAATTGTTGACTCTTTTGGCACTCCAACCATCCACCACACGAAGTCACAAAGAGACTTCTCACCTACAATATTCTTCCCACAGCTGTGACATTACAAAGAATTAGCCCAAACAAGAAAAGAGCAGAAGGAGCAACTAAAGCTTGGTTAACATTTGAACTCCTTAAGTAAAGGGAGTAGGAGATGCAGCAGATATGAGGAAACACAGGCAGAAAAGCACTAAAAAAGCCTTCTGATAAAACTATTCAACTCCTTCATCACTAAGAATTTGGTGAAAAGCTGGAAAGCCAAGGCTGTAAAGAACATGAATAATGCTGATTAAAACCAGCGACAAAACCTCATTAAAGCAGAGGTGAAGCTTGAAATGCAAGTATTTAGCACAGCACTGCTGCACTCATCAAAACCTAGCACTTCAAAACGACCTACTTCAGTCACAGTAAAAACTGAAGGGATCTAGGCAGGTTCAAGCTCCCCGGGTTTATAAACACCACCTACCTCTCACAATTAGTAACAGCCTCATGAAACTGAACCAATTTGTTCAACAGATGTTCCAGTTAACCCGGAGGAATTTGACTTTTCTGTTGTAGAAACTCCACTGTTATTAGCAGCTTTCAAAATTCATTAGCTCAGAATGAGCTTTCATTGCCTCCCTTCCTCACTTTCACAGGGCAGAGAAGGTTTTCCACACTGGATTGGATGTGGCACTGCAGCAGAGCAAGCACCCTGATCAAACCAGTCTGCCTTCCTCCCCACTGCTGCCCCTGATCTGTGGAATCAGAGAATGGTTTAGGTTGGAAGGGACCTCAAAGCTCATCCAGTTCCAACTCCCCACCCAAAAGGGTCCACAGGAAGGCTGGGGAGGGACTATTGACAAGGTCTTATAATGACAGGATGAGGGGTGATGGGTTTAAACTGGAAGAGGAGAGATTTAAACTGGATGGTAGGAAGAAGTTCTTTCCAGTGAGGGTGGTAAGACACTGCCCACGACTTCTCATCTCTCCTGGCCTGGTCACAACCAGGCTTGGCTGACAATGCCGTGCTCTTCCATGCTTTTCCCATTCCAGAGGCACCAATGCTTGCTCAAAAATCAACAGCTGCTCAGAAAACACTTCAAGGCCACCAAAACCTGGCGTCAAATGGGTCAGCTTCGTTCCCAGTGAAGGTCACACAGAGAGACACCAGAGATAATTTAAGTAAACTTTCCTTCATGTTGGCACTAAGTGAGCTGCAGTTGTGTCTCGGCTCTCCAGGAGGAAGGGTGGCTGCACAGGGAGCTGGTGCCTCTCTCCCTGGGGAAATGACCTTCTGGAGCTCAGGGAACCTTCTTTCCTTTTTTCTGTTTAGCAGTTACTTATCTCAGCATGAAAAACAAACGCAGCACACTGGCAAGGAACATACAGAGAAAGGAAATCCTCCCTTTTAGAGCAAAATCCTATTTACAGATCTTTTCACTCAGCTCTGAATAGCAAAGACAAGAATTGCTCCGTGGCTCTCATAGATACTTTGGTACAAATGTGGCCCAGAAGTGCAGAGCAAGGGAAGAGGAAAGCAGCACTGCCTGCTCACGGCTGGCTGCAAACAGCAGGCTGGAGGAGATGCACTCTAAGGGTTTTCAGTAAGAAATAATTCTTTCCAAGGAACAGCCAACTGTTCCTGTGGGGCTGTATTCAGTCCAGAGACACCTGATGCACCTAGCTTTCAAAAAGCACCTAGAAGCTGTGGCCAAAGCTGTCCATGACCCACATGCACACTCTTAGAACATCCACAATTGTCATGGACATGAAGTGGGAAGCTTCCCCATCAATGAAGCATTAGGAGCACACTTCCACGGTCAGAAATTGCTAATAAATAACTTCATGCTATCTTGAGTTCAGTGTAAGTAACAAAACTGTTATTGAGTACCTGTAACAGCTAGATTATTTTATTGTTTCTAAACACCAGAATCGTTATTTGATCACTCGTTACAATTAAGATTAAATATTTAATTAGGCTGAATGAAACTTAAATGTCCAATCGTGGAAACTCCGTAGAGCTCCTTCCTTAAGCAAGGGAGCAGAATTTCATGCACTATTTCACCTGGCAGTGGGAACATATTTGCTGTCAGCACAGACTTTTTTTTTTTTTTTTCCCCTTTTTTCCCTCCAATGAAGAAAAAGGAGAAGAAAATTTCCATTCAGATGGCATTGCCCAGCTGATGAGGAGTGTCAGGCACTGGTAGCTACCTCCCAGCTATAAGCAGCTGGAACTAGAATCACAGAATCAGTCAGGGTTGGAAGGGACCACAAGGATCAGCCAGTTCCAACCCCCTGCCATGCCCAGGGACACCCTACCCTAGAGCAGGCTGCCCACAGCCTCTGCCAGCCTGGCTGCAAACACCTCCAGGGATGTGGCCACAACCACCTCCCTGGGCAACCCATTCCAGGCTCTCATCACTCTCATGTTGAACAACTTTCTCCTCACATCCAGTCTCAATCTCCCCACCTCCAGCTCTGCTCCATTCCCCCTAGTCCTGTCACTCCCTGATAGCCTAAAAAGTCCCTCCTCAGATTTTTTTGTAGCCCCCTTCAAGTACTGCAAGGCCACAAGAAGGTCACCTTGGAGCCTCCTCTTCTCCAGACTGAACAGCCCCAACTCTTTCAGTCTCTCCTCAGAGAAGAGGTGCTGCAGCCCTCTGAGCATCCTAGTGGCCCTGACTCAGTTCCTACAGACCATTACAGTGACCCCCAAAACTCAGGCAAAGTCCAGCAGAGTTCCAAAGCCACAAAGACACCAGCTAACATAACCCTGGTGGCAGTGTGCATGGGCTCAGCCACAGCAGCACATAGGAGAGTGTCACCAGAATAAAACACTAAAAGCCCTGACCAGGGAAACGCCTGGAAAGGCTCCAGGAGCAGGGGCAGTTCTGTGAGGTTTGTGAGCACAGACACCCTCACCTCTGCTCCTCAAGGAAAAGAAGGGGCTGGGGGGGTGAGCTGATCACCAGGCCTGACCTTCCCAGCACCACTGGCTTCCCAGGAGGACTGGAGCCAGCTGAGCCTCCCACCCAGCAGCCCATTCATTCACGGCAGCAAGACTCCCTTCTGCTGTTTCTCTAACTTTCCACGTTTGCAGCACAAGTGATTCCCCGGGCAGCTCCAGCAGCTCTTTGTTACTAACAAAGCCACAGCACAGTGCCAGCAACGTGCTGGCTACGAGCAGCATGCTGGCACCAGCTGACGAGGGATGCTTCTCTACATGGGAACATGAACTCTGTCACCAAGGTTGCTTGGGAAGCTGTTCTTTATCTCCTCCTAAGGAACATCATTTCCCACAACTACGAGAACTTTCGACCACGCAAAGTCCAAATCAGGCTTCCCTTTTTAATTTCCAGGAACTGCAGTATCCCCCTGACGGCTGCGACACCAGCAGCCGCGCAGCGTCTCCTCCAGGCACTGCTCTTTTATTTCAATCTGTTCAAATAAAAATGTCTCTGTGAGCTAATATAAAAACATTATGGTTCTTATGCAAATAAACAGACTCCCACGTTGAGGCTGCAGCTCCACAATACACTGCACGAGCTGCTCACAGCTTGTCCTCATGCTGGAAAGGAGATTAAAATGGAACCGTGACTTTACACCTGGCTTCTAGGGGTTGATTGACTTGGGGCATATTATTTCATAGAATCATAGGACCAGTCAGGGTTGGAAGGGACCACAAGGATCAGCCAGTTCCAACCCCCTGCCATGCCCAGGGACACCCTACCCTAGAGCAGGCTGCCCACAGCCTCTGCCAGCCTGGCTGCAAACACCTCCAGGGATGTGGCCACAACCACCTCCCTGGGCAACCCATTCCAGGCTCTCACCACTCTCATGTTCAACAACTTCCTCCTCACATCCAATCTGAATCTCCCCACCTCCAGCATTGCTCCGTTCCCCCTAGTCCTGTCACTCTCTTATAGCCTAAAAAGTCCCTCCTCAGATTTTTTGTAGGCCCCCTTCAGATACTGGAAGGCCACAAGGTCACCTTGGAGCCTCCTCTTCTCCAGACTGAACAACCTCTACTCTTTCAGTCTGTCCTCATAGGAGAGGTTCTCCAGCTCTCTGAGCATCCTTGTGGCCCATTTAAAAGAAAGAATTCTGAGTTACCAACACTGACAACAGCACCTGCAGCTTCCCACTGCTGTGGCACAGCACCCTTAATTTTGTGGCTCACAGTCATACAAAAAGAGACATCCATGTCTTGGGAGTTAAGGCTGACACAAGAAGCACCCAAACCACCACCCTTTTTGTCAGCTTCCTTGACTAAAACATCTTCTACATCATGTGGCTAGGCCAGTAGTGTGCTTAGCTCCAGAAACTGTAGGGTTTGAGCCTGAGACCCACAATGAGAAGGAGCAAAGAAGAGTTTCTAACAATGCTCTGTGAGCAGCTGTGGGTTCGGTGCCTCAAATCTTAACAGCTCTGATCTAATATGCTGATTTTTCCTCTTCCCCCCACCGGGGTTGCATCTGTAAGACTTTATCTCCTTTTTGAGATCTCTATTTGTGCTCTATTTATTAGAGCACAAATCTCTCCTCTGGTGGAAATACCCCAAACACCACTGCAGTAGTCTGGACAGAAATACTTGAGGCTCTCACGCCAGGGCTCCGAGCTGGTAAAGGCTCTCGTGCTCCCATCCCTCTCCTTGCATTTATCCCACCCTTCAGCAAACCTGCTGAGACCCCTATGTGCCACCAAACTCTCCCCTTTCCTTCTATAGATCAGCAAACAGAATCAGGTCATCAAGGGCTGGGCCAGGATCTCCAGCCAGCAAGAGAAGGGCACAACATGCCACCCTTGCCCACACTTCACAGCCTTACAGCAGCAGCCAGTGAAGGAGGAACAGCCTCAACGGCTCAGAGAAGAGCCAGGTGAGAAAGCTTGCCCAGCCTGGCCCCTGGTGCAGGAGCTGATGAAACTCCCAGTGCAGCCAGTAGCCAGGGCAAGCCCCATTCCTCCTCTGCAGCCTCAGTGGCTCTTTGCTCTCCAGCCTGGGCTGGTCACTGTGCAGTCTCCACACTTCAGGGCAGTGCAGCAGTTGTGGAGACTTTGTGAGTCTTTCAACAAAGAGGGCAAAACCCAACACCAGTAACTTCGGCATGCTGGCTCCAGCTCAGCTGCCTGGTTTCTATTATGTTTGGGTTTCTTGCCAAGCCTTCTGAGTTTTTTGGTTTTTTTTTTTTTTTCTTTTTTTCTTTCCCCTGTAAGCCAACTCACCAGAGCTCACTATGGAACCCACATTCTTTATCACATCATCTCCCCAAATGTGAAATGGTTTAGTACTAACCTCCAGTGGCAGTTACAACACAGAAACAAAGAATTATTGTCTATTAATCCCATGAATTTCTGAGTCAAAATGAGCATACAGCTTCAGCCACCAGTTTAAAATGAGAGAATTCTACTCCATTCACGGAAAACAAAAAGAACTCAGGCAGCACACACTCTGCATATGGAGTTACACAGATATGGACATGAGGACCTGGACAACTTGCTTAGAATTTCTAATGCTGGCTTAAAAAGCTGCCCCCCAAACCTTACTCACTTCTGACAATCAATCCAACTCCAACTTTGTAGCTAGATTTGATGACTCAGTTTCTTTTTTTTGGTTCGAGGATCCTCCTGCAGCTACCCCAAAAATGAAGCAACTGCTTTTGTTCCTGCTGGGCACCAGTGGGGTAAGCTGCACCTGACAAGAGAGAAAACCTTGGAAGTGTTTCAAGTGTTGCTGAAATGCAGTGGGAAGCAAAGGACCAAGCTGCCACATCTGTGGCAAGCAGGGGCAGGCTGCAGCTCCGCAGAGTTGATGCCGTGCTGCAAGGCTGGCTGCAGAGAAATGCCAGGGGGCACAGAAAGCCTCACACCTCCCTGCCAACTGTGCCCATCGCTCCGCTTTGGAGTGCTCTGGACACCTCTGTGCCACATTTCCACCCTCCTGCTTCATGGATCATTGACCCAATTCATTTGCTCCCCGAGTGACAGGGCACTGCTCCTCCCTCAGCTAAGGGCCTTCCTGTGGTGGCTCCCTGACATGCTCCTAAGCAGGCAGGCCAGTTTGACTGCTGCCTTCATTACTGCAAAGGAGAGTGCTCCAGTTTCCCAGAGGACATGTGGGAATGCTGGTGCACAGGCCCTGCAGACTCCCAGCTCTGGCACCACACAGCTGTGCCATATCCCTAGCACAGCTGGCATCGCTGCACACACACACACTCAGACACCCTGAGGTTCTAACCACCACCCAGCTGGCACACCTAGAGCTTGCTGAGGTTCTAATGACCACCCAGCTAGCACACCTAGCTTACCCTCTCACCTCAGCAGGACACAGCCTCCCATCCCTATTGACAGCCTACAGCAGGGTTTGTGGATGCTCCTTTGGGAACATCAGGGATTCTCGCTTCTCATCTCTTCTTGCTTCTACATCCTCTTCCATGCCACTTCCCATGCACCCCAAATCTACTTCCTTGCTGATCAGGAGGCAAGTCTTTGAGTGTGCCAACTCCTTGAGCTGCACTAGGAGGATAGGCAGCAGGAGCTGGGGAAATGATGCTGGAAGGTGTTAACGACCACCATCAAATGGTTGTTTGATCTCCACACACTTACAGAGCCGGGCCTGCTGAGCAGATGCAAGGGGCTCCCTCTTTCCTTCACTTCTTCCTTTTGCATCCCAGACGGAAAAAACTGCATCAACTTGAGTGCCAGGTCTACAGAATACTGGAACAGGCTGCCCAGGATGGTTGTGGAGTCTCTGTCTTTGGAGACACTCAAGACCTGGATGAGCTGGATTAGTCCCTTCCAGCCCCTGACATTCAGTGATTCTGAATTATCAAAAGAGAAATGGCCTAGTTCAGAAGAGCTGTCAGAAAGAGCCTGCAAAGCAACAGAGACTCTGGTAAGGACTCCTGTCTGCTGGAGGAGCTGCCTGGAGAAATCTGCAGGCTGATTGTTGGAAGTTTAACAACACTTGGAGTTCTCAAAAAGGTTTTTATCAGAATCACACATAAAAAAATGAATTATTTGTCAAGCTTCAAACACTGAACGAAGCATCTGGGATGGTTTTAGTGCTTTCTACTAATTAGTGCAGCTTTTATTGGATGGGGCAAGAAAACGAGGAGGTTTTTCCCAGCTGGCAGTGAGGAGCCGACCCAGCGAGCTGCGTTTTTGTGTTGTGACAGGGGCAGTGGAAAAATCTCTTTCATTTATTAGGCCTACAGAGACCAAAACTGGCCGGGTGTCAAACCTGCTTTGTAACAGCCCAGATCCACTCAGCCATGTGCAGATTCCATAATTCTTTACAACCTGTTATCAGTATCAGCTTCACAAAAGATGAACCTTTGGTGGCTTCCAACAAGTGTCACTGCAACCCTCTATAAAAGGGAGCAAAAACCTGAAGTGACAGTTCAACACAGGGAGAAAAAAAACCCCCAGTGCCAGTGCCAAATTAAATTCTTATTAAAATACAAGATAGCTTCCCCCCACCCCAGATGAGCTTTGCAAAAAGATATAAAATGAGATCTCCTACAATGGTAAGGAAGCAAGCTGGGGAGCTACTCAAATGTCAGTAACTCCAACTGCTCCAAGTCCTGCGAGGAGAGGCTGAGGGAGCTGGGGGTGTGCAGCCTGGAGAAGAGGAGGCTCAGGGCAGACCTCATTGCTCTCTACAGGTACCTGAAGGGAGGTTGTGGCCAGCTGGGGTTGGGCTCTGCTGCCAGGCAACCAGCAACAGAACGAGGGGACACAGTCTGAATCTGTGCCAGGGCAGGTTTAGGCTGGATGTTAGGAGGAAGTTATGCGGAGAGAGAGTGATTGGCATTGGAATGGGCTGCCCAGGGAGGTGGTGGAGTCCCCATCCCTGGAGGTGTGAAGAAAAGCCTGGATGGGGCACTTAGTGCCATGGTCTGGTTGACTGGACAGGGCTGGGTGCTAGGTTGGACTGGATGAGCTTGCAGGTCTTTTTCAACGTGGTTGATTCTATGATGCCCCACTGTGGGCACCATGCTGCTCAAAGTGCCAGTTTCATCACCTTGCTGAGACTGCAGGGCAGACAGAACCTGCCATGGGGAAAGACTGGGCAAGACCTTGTCCTGATGGCAATCTGAGATAGGAAAATGGGATGTGGCTTTCAGGAAGGAAGAACACTGCTGGAGTGAGGCAACTGACCTGCTTTTAGCTACGTCAGAGCTAGATTCCTACCCCTAATCCCACTCCTGGACAGTGGCTTCCCTAGCAGTCAGGCAGCATTCATTTTCGGGTAAAAAAGGCCATGCCAGACTTGGGTTTGTACATGCACATGTGAAGGAGAGGAAAAAAAAAAAAAAGGAAAGTTTTGTTTCATCTGTCACCAAACCCAGCACTCTGCAGTCAACACTCCTAATGAAGCACAGGCCAAAAGATTAGTCAGAGCAGATTCACGGAAAAACAAAGGAAATCTGGATGCAAAGGCAAGGCTGGCAGTGGGCAGCCTGGGGGTGTCCCCTGCTCAGAACCCTGGCAGCTGGCCCACAAGGCTCCTTCTGATGCTGCCCACTGCACAGCCAGAGCCCCCAGGAGACAGTGACACTACTGCCATCACTACAGCACTGACTGCAGTACTTGGTGTCAAAAAGGTGATTCCTGTCTCAGAAGATCTGTTCTGTGTGTGAGGGGGGAGCAGGCTCTAGCTGAGGCCATGGCAGATGCTGCTGGGCTGCAGGAAGGGCAGTGGTGACAAGCTGTTGAGAGCTGGGCTGTCACAAACTCATGCAGAAAGTCCTGCTCCTGGACAGGAAAACTTGGCTGAGTTGAGGAAGCCAGAGGCTGGCTGATGGCCAGGCCACAGGCACCGACAGGGCATGGAGGGCCTGGGGAAGCCACAACCCAGCACTGCCCATGGCCTGACGTGGGCCGTGGGGCTCTGTGCCGGTGAATGTGGCTCCAGGAGCTCTGCCCAGAGGCTATTTTTAAATACCTGACCATATGAGCTGCCTTGGAATAGGAAAAGAGGGGAGCCAAAACTAAACAGTCATTACATATACGTTTAAATATAACATTAAAAAACCCACGAGATATTTAAGCTGAGTAGAAACGTTCTCTGTCATTTTCATTTTAAAGTTGGCAGTGGACCTGGACCAAAACCAGGCTCTGTGCTGACCGAGGTGCAGCGATGTGGGGCTTCTAAAGCCAGGCCTTAAAACACTGCAGGAAAGGAGGAAAAAACAACATGCTGACAGCCTCTTAGCTGGAGAAGCAGCAACTTGAGTCCTTGCTCAGACCCACATTGAAGTCACTCAGAGCTAGAAAGAGAAAGCCAGAGGAGCAAAGGCAGCAGCAAGTTCACAGGGGCAGTCTGTGGCTGCAGAGCTCCCTTAGCAGTAGCAACAGCAAAGGTCAGGAGGTTGGACTGGGCCTGTTCTGTGCTTTCCTTGCCAGAAGTATCTGCACTAACTCCAGGGCAGCACTTGTAGGCCTTTGTCTGCTTCTGCTTCGAACAGGCATAAACACCTCCAGGTCTGTGCAAGTCGCCTGACAAGGTGCAGAGGGATGCTCAGGGAGCAGACTGCAGCATCATCACAAGGGTGATACCTGGAAAGAAAACTCATCCACGGCAGATGGAATGCCAGGAAACCAACAACTGCACCTCCAGCAGTACCTGCTCAGATATTTACAATCACATTCCATAACACTGTCTAAAAGCAAGCAAGTGCTTGCAAGCATGCCCTCAGTACAGCACACCACGATTTGTTCACAGGGAAGGCATCTGCACAGAAGCTAACCCCACACCTGCCCTGCTCTGCCACCAGCACATGCAAGCTCCAGCACAGCTCTGCCACACTTCTGTTAATCACCCATCTGCTGAAGCTCTTCTCAGCAAAATGATCTGTTAGCCAAAACTTTCTTTAATGGAGTGCTTTCAAACTGGAACAATAACACTCAGGTATTGGAACTGCAGGATCTCAATGTATGCCAGTGCCAACCCCTACAGAAGTGTGCCCCTGCCAGTGGGCACGGTGCCTTCTGCCAGAGCTGCTCCCTCCTGCAGCTTCCCTTAGCTTTCTAGCTTTGAGCTACCATCAGAAAAACACTGATTTTCTGGTTTCAAGAAAAATACACTCACCCTGAATCTCAGTATGGAAAACACAGAGGTCATAAAGTCTTCTTTTGAGCAATAACCCCCTAAAAAAAGCCCCAAACCAACTTCCCCTTCCCTCAAACCCACCAATAGAAGAAAAACATGAGAAAGATCTAAGGCCAAGTGGTGCTGGCTCATAAACCTCCAGGTTTACTCATTTTAATGTTTGGGTATTCAGTACATTTTAATTTACTGAGTGCACATCTGGGGCTGCAGAGCTTCCCTTCACATTGCAGAGCACACAAACAGAGCCTGTACTATCTGTCCCAGACTGTTTCCTCTCTGCTGCATACACACCATACATCTGAGATGATCTGATACCTCACTGCTGCTAGTGCACAAGCACTGCTGCTAATCAAGGGGTTGGTTTATTAGCTCATTAGAGGTGGAAGGCTCCTCCAGCTCTTTTCCGAGTCCTCCTGCAGGTGTCAGCAAGAGAAATAATTGCTGTACCTTAACACACAAATGATACAACATCCTGACTCCTGCAGTACACCTCCCCTCTGCTCTATGCTTCCTCTTTGCACAGCCACCTATGTGCCTCTCCTTTCACCAGGATTATCTGGGAGCACCTGGGTTCAGCTGATTATTCACCCTCCCACAGCCCCCTTTGGCATTTGACCTCTGGAAGATTGGCTCCACATCTCACTGCATTCAAAGCAGATCTGCTTAGCTTGCTGCCACTTGTCTAGTGAGGTCCTTGTCTGTGTGTCAGAAACAATGGCAAAGTGGGGTAGCAAAAGGGATTTATTTTGATTAGAGTTAGGAAGCTCTTTTAAAGAAAACAAAGTCTTGACTCCTACTCTTCATTTCAAAACAAAAATTGGGTAGCAAGCTGCCTAAGGAAGCATTGTACTGGCCTCTACCCAGCTGCTGCTAGGGAGAACAGGGAGCTGGGCAGCAAGCAGCTTCTGCTCTCACTCACCTGAAGCTCATCCCAGCTGTTCCCAGAGTTCTGGTATCTGAGCATCTGCATAAACTACTAATTGCACCTCCAGATAACATCAGAGATCATCTTGTCCAATAGCCTACGTTGGCTAACATTAATTAAGTTGCTCTGGTTTAATCACTGGTTAATCAAGCCTTTGGTCAGCCTTTTTGAGATTCTATCTGGGGCTGGGGTCAGGTCATTAGGTGTGGATGCAGCAGCTCATCCTGCCTGAGACAGTGATAAACCTCTGCTAAGTCCATCTGCACTTTCCATATCTGACAAAGCAGAAGCAGGAGGGAATCAAATACCAAAGAAGGAAAATGGACATCACAAGTGGAAGCTCTGCAGACCACAGCACAGAGCTGGCAGACAAACCCAGCAGACCCAGCTGCTCTGCTGTACAGGAGAGGTGTCCAGCAGCAGCTCCTGAGAGCACAGCCTGCTGACATACTGACTGCCTTACACCAAGAGGTAAACCTTCAAAAGCTGCTTTCACCAAGGAATCAAAAAGAAAGAGACAAAAAAAAAAAATCTCTAAAGGTCATGGGAGAGCAGCAGTCAAGAATCTAGAAGAAAAAAACAAAACACAACCAACACAAAAACAAAGAAAAAATAAAGCAATCTCTTCAAATATTTTTTTATCTGTTTGTGTTCTAAAAATTGTACACTTTTCTAGCAGCAAAAAATATTACTCAGTGTTTGTACACTTTCCCCCCTCTTTTGCTATATATTTATAACCTGGATCAAAGAGCACTCTGAAGAGGTCCACAACCATTTCCCAGGTGATGCCTTATCCTTAGCTTATTTCCATCTAGCTGCCTTTTGGAGGAGAAAGTCCACTTCCTTCACCAGCACCTTCATTTTATTGGAATGGAAAGTGAAGCAAATGGAAACAGGAAGATCCCAAGCACAACACACAAAAAAAAAAAAAAATCAGTCTTCTTCAAATGAGAGGCAGAAAGTGGTAAATCTGAGGCGTAGTTTGGTTTCTGCAGCACAAGTCAACTCCAGCTGCACTCCAATTAGCACAGATCCGGAGCTGCCACCTGCATTCCAGCACACAGGGCAGGGGGACTCCAGCCCTGCAGCCTTCCAAAGTAACTGCACTGCATGCTCAGAGAGACACTGAATAGCTAAACATGTCAACATTCCCTGTGGAACACACTCACAATGCCATGAAAACGTGGCTGGCTTGCTGATGGCATCAGCTAGGAAGAGAAGTTCCCTGCATCCCTACTCCCCACCTCGGGTACCCTGCCCACCCATCATGACTTCAGTGCTCAGAGACCTGCTGTGCATAACAAGGGCAAGATTCCATCAGCACAGAGACTCTGACACACAGAACTTCAAAATACAAAGACCAATCTAAGTTCATTTCCCTGATGAATAAAGCGAATCAAACAGAAGAGCAGGAGAATGAAAGAACCTCTGCCTGCAGAGTGCTGCAAGCATAGAGTCAAGGCTCCACCTTGCCTGGAGTTGAAGAGTGATGGTGGATCTGGCACCTGGTTTGACCTCATCAGCTTCTCTCTAGAACTCCACCAGCCATTAATTGTAGCCAAGACAAAGGGCAGCCCAGGACCTCTTGGCCATTCCAGCAGCCTGTCAGTGAGCAGTTCTGGAGAGGGGCAGAGTCGGTGCCAAGCAGGCAAACCTCTCTCCTTTCCTCCTGTTAGAGCTTCGGGTGCAAATGGCCCAGAGCTGCAGGATGTGAGAGCACCCAGAGCACGCAGGCTGCTTCAGAGCAGATTACAACACGCAGTCAGTAATTCAATATTTCTGTTTTAAAAAAACCCAGAGAGCACAATTCCTGCACCAGGACTTCTCCAGCTTCTCGAAGCTGAGCAGTTTGGTCTCAGGTTATCACACAGATCTTGCTGCCCAGCACTTGGAGCAGATTGTGTGGTTTTTCTAGAGCTATCTGGCTGGAAACAGTCCCTACATTCATACCCCTCTGAAGATGCAGAGCATCTGCCAAGTCTCCTATTTTAGGCTCATCTTCCATCCATCTCCCTTATAAGGGCAAAGTCTTCCAAGTCTGAACCAAACCAAGGCTCTGATTATATGTTCGAAATGTCATGCCAGAATCCTCATTAAATTACTGAACAATTATTCAACTGTTTCCCCCGAACTTATGTGACACAGTGTAGATGATCTGAACAACAAACAGGCAAGATCTCCGTTTCAGTGCAGCCTTTCTCAGCCAGCACCAGAACCACCTGACAGGGTCTGCAGCAGCACTCCATGCAATGCCCACACTGCACACAGCTTCACACACGCTGCAAAAGCTTCCTGGGTTTTCACTCATGCAACAAGTAGCCCAATTATCCCACAGATTTTGCAGGAGGATTTTCAATGGACTATGACAGAATTCTCTCCTGGTGGCTCTAAGCTACATTTCAGGACAAACAGTATATAGAGTAATTTTCCTTCTAATTTGCTTCAGCTCTGCAGAGAACAGACACAGCTCTGTTGTGGGCAGGAAGAGGGATTTCTGCAGCCTGCCCTTCCCCTCGGTGAGCCAAGGCAAGGTACAACTGCAGGCATATAGCTGCCACCACTGATGTGGGATCCAGCAGGTCTCCAAATCCTACCAGAGGTTCCAGCACTCCCCTGAAGGCAGTGGGCTCCGTTCTCTTGACCAGGAACTGTTCTCCCTGGTGAGCCTCCCCAGTGCCTGCACTGGGTGGGATGACACTTGCCAATGGCCACATCTTCTAACACTGCCTGTAACTTCAGCATTCTTATTCATGGAGAGAAAAAAAAACCAAAACAAAACACAAAAAAACCCCAGAACAAGGTAGGAACCCAGAAAAGTGGCAATCAAAACTTTTCCGGGAGCCTGGCATCACCTCCCTCTCAGCACTGTCCATCACTAGAAGCCAGGGAGATCTCAGCCAGCTAGCACTCCTCATTAGCATCTGCAGCCTTGCAGAGCTTTGGGGCTGGGGCAAGGGGCTGTGAGTGGTTTGGTTTGACTTTTGGTGTAGAGGTCTAGGAATTTAAAAACCCAAAAATATAACCAAAACAAAATTAAACCCCAAACCCCAAGAGAAACAAAGCTACCCAGCCAACCAAGCTCCTCAGGCAGCGACTGTTTTCCATCCCTGCCTGCAGCTGAAGCAGCCCCTCTTACAGTCCCTCTTACAGCCCCCTCCTCTTCACACACAGAAATTGGGGCTGGAGCTAAAAACTGCTTTAGTCAGCTGAAAAGAGAGAAGCATTCTGTTGCAGTTTTGCTCTATCTTTATGGTCAAACTTTGCTTGCAGCCTTTACAAACCAACTGTTTAAAGCAGATGGAAACCAACACAGTTCTCAATAGAGGGCAAAAAAAAAAGAAGATATTTGTTTTGAAGGCAATAAAATGAAGCAAGCATTTACTCTGATGAAGCCCATTTCTGCTGGCCAGCACTGCCTGAAGATCACCTCAGTGATAACTAAAAGACTTAAACCCTGAACAAACCCAGACTCCAAGGACAGGCATCCCGGAGAGCAATCAGCAATATTAATTTTCCAATCTACTTCCAAAATCCCAACTGTCACATTCTGACTCCCCCCACTTCTCCAGCTCTTGTCTTTGATGAAGTCACCCTTTCCACTTGGTAGTCTTCTCACCACCAGGTGAGCCTGCTTAACTCTTTCATTTCTGCTGTGGATGCACAACCCTCTTCTGTATTCCAGAGAAGAAAGTCCCAGCTGGGATGCTGAGAGGCTTGACTCTTGTAGGTGAATGTAACTGTGAGCTCTAACAGCTTCCTAAAGTCAGCATGGGGAGGCAGGGGTTAAACTACATCATCTCTGAACAGCTGTCCTGTGCTGATGGGACTGAATTAATTTCTGCAGACCTGAATTACCCCTTTGCCTCTGTGACCATGGGCCAAGCATAGCTAGGCACAGCAGGTCAGCATCCCAAGGGTACAGAGAGGAGAGGTTAAGAAGGAGACTAAGTTATGATCTCATCCCAAGCAGCAGCCCCCAGAGATACCTTGGCAGGAGCAGTTCTCCCACATACAACTTCTAATTTGGGCAGAGAAGCAGTGACCCTAGGACCTTCCCTAAACAGCCAGCACCCCCCAAGAAGGATGTGGGTGAGGAAGATGCCAAAATCACTTTCAGTAAAAGCCTCCTGCTTTGCAGTGGACATGGCCAAACCCAAACTCTCAAGAAGCAAAGACTCCAATATTCCACTCAAATAAAGAAATCTGTCTCCAGTCCCAGTGCCAGTCCTACCCTACCCACATTCACTGCAAACTCAAAACCAGGCCAAACAGGCAAGAGATTCCTGGTGCCCCCTCTTGCTCACAGGCAGAACCCTTGAGCCTGGCACACGGAACCTGCACTGCACAAAAACATCTCCCTAAGGAAACACTGGGCAGGAATCCTTCACCTTTAGATTTAAAAAAAAATATATAAATAGAAATGCCAGTGTGTGTGCCAGGAGGGGTGCTTTGATTGGTGCAGCAAAGTTAGCTCATGTTCACCATCATCCCACTTAACCAACTAGAACCTGTCCAACAGACAGCACTGGTTAGGGAAGCCGGATGCCCATTCCCAGCACCCTCAGAAATGAGGGCAGGCTGAGTTTCAGAAGTAGCTTTTGGGCACGGGTGGAAGTGAATTAGCATCACAGCAAGTGAGCAAATCCATCTGAAAAGCAAACCTGCAGACACCTATCATTAGCCACCCTGCATTCCAAGTTGTTCCAGCAAGACCTCACCATCCAGGACATGGTATTTTCATACTGCAGCCACACAGACCCCAGAGGCTCAACCCACATTTCCTGACTTCTACAACAAAGAGTGCCCTTAGCTGCCAGCATCAGCAGGAATGCAGCACCACAGTACCTGTGCTCAGAGAAACCTTTCATCTGCTCTGAGAAAAACAGGAGCATGGTGAGACTGGAAGGACAAGTTCATCAGCTCTGAAGCTGCTCACCATCAGCTTCAAACAAGACAGCTCCACTAGTGAGCACAGCTTCACCTGTGCAGAACCTGTGCTGAACTCAGCTCTTACATCTGCAGCTTAGGCTGCCTGCTCCAGCTCTGCACTTCACTTTAGGCTGCTTACTCCAGCTCTGTCCTTCCTCTGTTTTTTACCTGACCCACAGCTCAATGTGTCTCTTCATACAGCTTAGCTGCTAAGCCAAGTCTCAGAGGAGGCTTCCCTTGCTACACAACCCTACTGTTGGATTCTGAAAGTTTATTTTACTAATATGCTGCTGATCACAAAACCTGTGCTATAGGGCTGGGGTTATGGCTTTTATAGGTCTTATCCTTCCCCAGAAATAGCTTTTGACATTGCTTTCCAGTAACTGTCTCTTAGATCTCCAAGGAGCAGCTCCAGAAGCCAAGCTGCAGTTGCATGCTGAAGGTGATTTGCTCACTTGCTAGATGAGACCAAGACAGTCCCAGTCACATCCTGGCCAAACCTGCACATACCCACATGTGCCCTTGCATTACAAACCCAGCAGGTGCTTGTCTGATGATAAACCTCCTGGTTTTCAGCATGGAGGCTGAGGGAAGCAGCATACTCAAAACTGCAACATACCTGTCAGTCTCAAATTCTGGCTCAGCTGGCCAATGTCCATCAAGGCTGGAAACAGGAGAACAACATCCCAGGTATCTGAGGAGTTTAATGAAAATCAGGAGCAGGTGATTCAGGCATCCACAAACTTCCTCTTTTTTGGGGGGCTCTTCCTAAGCAAACATCTGTGTGGTTCTCAAAGGCCCTTCCTAGAGTTGAGGCCTCGCTGTCCTGTGAGCTTCACAAACACAGGACAGCCTCTCTGTTAGAGGGCTTCCCAGGGAAGTTAATGGCACTCTGCAGCAAATCATCCCTTGACTTGAGCCAAGGCCAAGCACAGGGGCAGTTTCTGCCCACTGCAAACACTGAGGAAGCTCCTTAACGTGTACTGAACCAGGTACTTCTGTGCCAGGCTGGCACAGCAGCCTTTCAGGCATACACAATGCTCATCTGAACGTGGCATGGATCTATACACACTCCAGTGTGTGCAGTGGATCCCGATTCCACGCACAGCTGACAAATAAGGCCAGTTAAAGGGTCCACCTTCTGAAAAAGTAAGCCAGAAACCTCCCAAAACCAGCACTCCAGCAGGACTCTGCCTTGCTAGCTATCAGTATTGCTACTGAACTTACTGTGGCCTCTCAAATGCCACAGCCTGGCACTAATGCTGCTCCAGAACTGAGCTTCTAGTCTTCCTGAGCCCTACACAGAGTTTACTTTGTCCACCTGGTCAAAAGCCAGCTCCCTGTGCCAAGACACACACCTAAGACTGGCAGTAAGCAGGGAAGCGTGTTGCAGGCTGTTCTGTAGGGAGCAGGCAGATTTACACTGCACTGGCACTATCTGGTTTGTTTTTTGTTGTTTTTTTTTTTTAACTAATGCAGTATTTGAAGCTATTTATCATTTGAGAGGCATTTATGCAGCTGTCCTACATACCAAATGCTGCTGCCATCGAGCACCCTGCGTCAGCCAGCACAAAGAACCATTGCATCAGAGGAGGCAAAGCCTTTGCACATGTGCACAGTCCACCCAGAAACAAAAACAGGAATAAAACACCGATTTGTGTCCTAGGAAGTTCCAGACAGTGTTTGTTTAAGGTTCAACAATTCTTTTCTTCCTGTAAGAGCAGCAGCTTTTCCAACAAGTTGGTTGAACTGTTTGCTGTCACAATCTCCAGGGGTTGCTAAACACTGGCAGGGTACAAAGTCACAAGCCCTGCGGAATGCTGCTCCCTGTGCTCCGTCACCAGCACCACCTCCCCGGGCAGCACACACCCTTGGAAGCCCAGCTTGGGCAGCCCAGATGCCTGTGCTCTTCAGTTTTGGTAGCAGAACATGCAGCAGGCTCCACCTGCCTGTGCAGAGCATCTTCTGCTGGGCTTCCTACAGGCACAGCAATGGCCCTATCAATGTGGCCTTGCCATGCAGCCAGAAGGGTCTAAAAGGTAATCCAGGACTGGTGCAGAACACAATAAAAGCCCAAATGGGGTTTCCCTGCTCGTGCTGTGGTGGAAAGGAATCTCAGCAGCTCCTTGGGCTCAAAGCTGAGGTAACCAGTTAGATTTGGGCTCTCCCCAGCAGCACTGCTCTACACAAAGCCTGTGCTGCCATCAGTGGCTGCTGTGTGCAGCCCTGCACACCTTCCTGCTCCTGCCTCACCAGTGCAAGCATGTCAGTGCCCCTGTGCACTGGGACTGCAGGTGTCAGCTAGAGACACTCAGGTGCATCTCCTGTCAAAGAACTGATCTGACAAAGCTCAGGTAGCAGAGATCATCAGCAGAGCATTCCTGTAAGGCTCAGACTGTACTTCAGGACCTTTGGAAAAGCCTCACGTGGAGAACACTCATCCTGCTGACAGAGAAGTCCTCTTTCAGGGCAACATCTCCCCAGTCTGACAAAACTGCAACGTGCACAGGAGCAGGTCACAGAGATCCTACACACCTGAGGGCCAACACCTCAGCACAAGCAGCCTGACGTCAGGAACCAAAGGCGGCACCAGCGTGCAGCAGCTCTTCAGGTGAACGCAGGTGCAGCCCACCCATGCACCTTCCTGGGCTCTCAGGTGACAGCCTGATGGCACTCTGTGCTGAACAGCTCGAGTTACAGAAGCACTGCGAAGTTCTCTGAAGAGATACCTGGGTCCCAGCAAAAGATTGCTCAAGTACCAGGCCACTGCTGCCTGCATTTACAGGAAATTTGGCAGTAAAAGAATAAAAATAGCTTTGGAATGTGACAGTCTCCCTTCCAAACAAGACTGCATTTCTGCAGTCCCTCTATTAGCTCATCTCCAAAGGGAAACTCTTCAAAGAAAAACAAACACCACATCAATGATTAAGCCAAAACAAATGCAAAGCTCACATAAGCCGGGCAGCATGACAGGGGTGTTAGGAACCTGGACAGCTGCACTGCTCCAGCTGTGGAATCCACCACGCTCACTACACAGCTGGCTTGGGTCTGCCCTGTTTCTGATAAAGGACTGGCTTTTATTTCTGACCAGGAGCCTCCTGAAGGCTCTGCTAAGGCAAATGGAAAACAAAGAAGAGGGGATTGGTGGTAACCAGCATGGCTCCACCAAGGGCTAATCATGCCTGACAAATCTGGTGGCTTTTTATGATGAAGTCACAGCAGCAGTGGACAAGGGAGGAGCAACTGATGTCACCTACCTGGACCTAAGTAAGGCATTTGACTGTCCCACATGACACCCTGGTAACCAAACTGGAAAAACATGGACTTGATGAGTGGAGCACTGCTGTATAAGGAATTGGCTGGATGGTGGCACACAGAGAGTGGGGATCAAGGGCACAATGTCCACCTAAAAACCAGTGACAAGTGGTGTCCCTCAGGGGTCAGTCGTTCTGACACTTGGGAGACAGAAAAACCTTTCATTTGCAGAACAGCACTGGGAGCAACAGCCCAACCTTCCCACTTCCATGAGCAGTTAGGTGCCTGGGTATGGGATGACAAGGGGCTGGACTTGGAACTTTTCCTGGCCAGATCCTGAGCTATACAGGAGCACAGAAACAGTTCAGCTAATGCTGAAAGAAGGCTGCACATGGCCTGCACAGTGCAGCACACAGAAATCCCCAGCCCAGCCCTCAGTTCAGATCTGGGAGCAGAAAGCCCAGCATGTTCCTGTGCGTGACAGATGAGAGCAAGGCTTCATTCAGAATTTCCTGCCTCTGCCTGCTGTAAACACTGCAGCAGGACTGTGCAGGCTGAGAGCTTACAATACAATATGTTCTTAAAAGGTGCTTATAGATATATCCATCACAGTATTTGCAGTCAAATACACAAATTAATATTTACAACTGAACTAACAATGCCATAACAGCTTCTGTGCCAGTAAGATTTGTCACTTCAGCAGAATAAACACGATTTGAAGTTTTTGAAGCCTTCTGCAGTTTGGATTTCTCATTTTATTGCACTTCCATGTGCTTCTATACTGCTGTAGCTATGGGATATTCAAATACACATAAACCCTGCTGTTGGGAAAGGGGATGAGAGGAGAGTTTTTGTGAAAGCACACCTGTAAATGGTGTTCAGACACAGGCAGAGAACATCACTGGGTTTGTACTGATGGCACAAATTGGGCCCTACTCGTATTTATGGTTTCTGTAACCAAAGGGAAGCAAGAAGTGAGAGGGCTCCTTTCAGGGTCTGAGACACAGCAGCAGGAGAAGTAGCAAAGCACAATGCAAGGTGGTGCTCCTTTGGAAGCTGAGGGAAAATGTTTTGAAAGAGAGAAGCGTTAGCATTTCAGATCATTGTCTGAAAGCTCTTGAGGGAGAAGCTGAGAGGGGGAAGGACAGGATCACAGCAACAATACCACACACAAACACACAGTCTGGTACAGTCTGGTGGAGCAAAACAAGCACGAGTGGGTAGGGGGCATTATGTCAAAGGAAATACATAAATGAGTCAACAATTACATCTATCAGCTTACAAATGCCCATGAAATTCTGTTCCACTGTGTGCAGCAGACTGCAGTGGACTCTTCACCATCTCGCTGCAGTACCCACAGACCTTTTTCCTACCATTTTGTTTTTTCCAGCGTTAAATCTCATTTAGAAGACCAGAAACTTGTCTGGGCCAAGGCAATGGCACCTTGCTTCTGTTCCCTTCCATGTTCCTTCCCACTGCCAAGGGGCAGGAAGCACCACTGCAGCTGCAGACTGCTTAGAGGAACAATGTCCATCAGGAACTGACAACTCACCAGCACCAGGTCCTGTGTAGAACATGCCACTTTGAAGAGTTATGTTAGAGGAAGGCTCAGGATGAACCTTTCAGTGAAGACTACAGACTGAACAGTCCTGGTGTCTACTAGAGAAGTTTCAAAGCCCAGCTTGGATGGGACGGGTTGGCAACGTTACATACGGCGTCCCTGTCCCCAGGTTAGAACACCAGCCTTATTTCAGAGCACCTCTCATCCACACAGCCCCTGAAGACCTTCTGAAGCCATAACCTCCTCCTTATATGTAACAAGCATGTATCAGATCTCTCACTGGTTTAGCCCCACCCTGCTTCACTTCTGACTTGTGGTAGCCTTCAGCCCTGTCTCTCACCCTCCATTCACTCCCCAAGATGCTCTGGTGAAAAGCAGCTGAGCTGGTGGGGAGGGACAGCAGGAGCTATGGGACCACTGAAGCACTCCATTAGGTTTAGTTCCTTCTTAGCAGGCACTTTCCAAACGCATTAGGAAGCCAAGTGGCAGAAGGGTCAAAGCCAAAAGGCAGCTCCAGCGTCAGGGGTACTTCACTTGCCAAGGACAGGCTGCAGTCAGTGGATCACCAGAATCCAGTCAAGTCACTGCAGAACTTAACATGGGACACTTGATTATGGGTGACAGAACTCGGTCTGCACCTTAAAGCAGCATCACAAGAGATTCTCAAGGACCACCACAAGGCAACGAAAACAAAAATACAATGTTAAGGTCCTCAGGAAGTCCATCAGAACGTGATACTTTCCACAAATGTGCATTAAAAAGAGAATTAAGCTTCATCTGTTAAAAAAAAAAAAAAAGTATGAAAGCTGCCAATAGAAAGTGCAGAGATGAAAAACGATGCCTATAATGAAGCCAATGAAAGCCCCCAGGTAGCAGTGTCAGCCCTGGCAGGCTTTGTCAGATGGCAGCAGCCCAGGGTCAGAGCAGGGTGGACACAGCAGGCACCAAACGCATGCAGCAGTAAGAGATCTTCACTGCACCAGACTAACCCAACAGGACTGCTGGTCTCAGTGCTTCTGACTGTCAGATGGAATCCTGGGCAGGACATGTCCCATACCAGTGCTTCTGACTGTCAGATGGAATCCTGGGCAGGACATGTCCCATACCATTGCTTCCCACACAACTTTATGGGAAAGTTACCTGGAGTTCTGGGAATTACCCATGCAGTCCTCTCTGGAGTTCCTGCAGGCAAACACTGATCTCACACAGCAATTGAGCTAGGGTCAAGGGATCCTGTTCATTGTACAGCTTGTCAGCAACAAAAGGCTTTTGAAAACATACCCAGGAGGGGGAGAAGAAAAAAAAAAAAGCAAAATGAAGGCATTGTATTGATGCAGGGTTTGGATGTGATGCTTTCCTTTACCACACAACCACCGAGCATGAAGCAAAACTGAGAACTGAGATGCTGCCCCTTACCTGAAGGTGCTACACAGCACTGCAGCCATCAGCTCCTGGAAGCCGAGGGAGCAGCAGTAGTAAGAGTTAGCCATAAAGACTGCAGCCCAGCTTTCTGGTACACATAATGATGCTGCAACACAACCACCCTGCTGCTGCAGCCAGGAAGCCGAAGCAGCCTTGCAGCTATTCACACCCAGCTCTTCCTTCTCGTGCCGAGGAAGGGCAAAGAGGAAAGTTCACACCAGCAAGTTTATTTACACTTTGGTTGTTCAGCTGAGTTTGTCCTTTGCACATTTTTGCCTTGCTGCTATGAGGCAGAGACGTTTAAGCCTCTATCAAACAGACTGCAGTGGAAGCAAGGGAAGAGGTGAGATGGAATGGCTAAAGCCACCACTGCTGGCTGGCACAGGCACTGCCAGGCACCAGCCTTGGCAAGCCCCAGTGGGAGCTGGCAGAGATGTGTTTTCCTGGGGAAATTCCTGCAGAAATGTTACCAGGTGTCATTTTCAAGATGCACTGAAGCCAAGCCACTCAACCACTGCCTTCAGGCATCCCTGAAGCCTAGGTGAAATGTGGCTTGCAGCCACGCTGGAGAACCTCTGCTCAGGGCAAATGGGTTGCATCTCCCCATTCTTAAGTACAGGACAACCAGGGACGTCAGACCTGACCAAGGGCACCTTCTGCCTCACAGAAGTCTCTGCTGGATAGGAAGCTGGCCAGCAACAGTGTGAGTTTGTGACACACACACACTATGTTACCACACAGAGAGGTTTTCCTCAGCCTTTTGTTGGTAAGACTTGCAACACTCAGGACACACATCTCACTGCCTCCCACTCAGCCCAACAGGAGCTAAGCAATAAGAAAGTTCTCCTAGTGGGTCACGTCTGTCACTCACACTCAAAGCTATGCACACACCTACCTATGTCCAGCTTATCCTGCTACAACAAAGCTTTCCAGACAAGCAGCAGCTCTGAGAAGTTTCTCTGCCATTGCCAGTGCTTTCTGCACGCTACCAAACGCTGTCAGCACACTGCATCACATCGATCAGCTGCTCTGTAAGGTGCACATTCAGCCTGAGTTTCTCAGTGCATGCCAAGCCTTTTCTCCCCCTCCTCTCTAAAGGAAGGGAGTTCCAAAGTTTAATTGCCCAGAAGATTCGATCAGTATTGCACGTGACTTCTGTCAGCACATTCTGAGCCACATCAGGCAGGGTCTTGACAGGCCACAGCTTCTAATTGTTAATCCCAAAGCCTTACACCTCACAGTTCCTCTGCATCAGAAGGTGCTTTGGTCGCTGGCTGACAAGCAGCAAGTTGGCACATGGCAATTTCGTGTGACAAACACACTGTGCTGCTTTGAGGCTAATTGGAGGATTTTAATGAGAAAATAGATTACAGGCTGAGAAAGGAAAACATGAAGATGTCTCCTTCTCTTATTCGCTTACTGAGACATACAAAAGTAAGAACCCAAAGATAAGGCAGAGCTGCTTCAAGTCGCTCTGGCTGCTGATCTCTCTCTCTCTGGCTTCTAGCTGAATCTGTGTAACACAACTAATCAATTCCTGCTTCCAACCCCTCCCTGGCCAATCTTCCTCACTTACCTGGCATGTAAGACAGATACTGGGATAAGATTGGGTAGTAGGGGAAAGGTAGTAGGGTGGTTGGGAACTCCTCTTGGGGATTCTGATCTCTAGGAGGGCTGTGGTGTTTCTGTATTACCTTTTTACTTATATATCTGTAGATATCTGCCTGTATATTGTGCAAAGCTGTAATATAAAACTTCGTTTATTAACTTCCAGCAGGCTGAGTCTAGCCTGGGTTATTTCAAAAGTGTTGGGGAGGCAGATAACTTCCTGAACTACCACACATGCCAACACCGCTGCACTTAACCGGCTCTGTGCCCGCAGCCACTCACCAGTGTCCCCATGCCAAAGCAGGGCTACCGAGAGGTGAGCCCTTCCTTCACTACCAGCACGGCAGTATCCTACCAGCCCCTGAGGAAGGGCAGCTGCATGGGGCAGAGGAAGGAAGCGTGCACACACCACAGCACCAGGAGCACACAAACATGTTTTGCCTCGCTCAGCACCACAGCAGCTCCGCTTCCTCTAGAAAGCAGACCCCAGAGCAGGCAGTGGGGAAGAGCTGTGGGCACAGGCAGCTACTCTCACACCTTTCTATCTCTCTCCTGCTCACCTCCTCAGGGATTTTTGGTCAGCCTTCCCTGTTACATTGTGTTGATCATCAAAGAGAAGCTTGGGAAACACTCTGGCGTGTCTGTAATTCCTGTCGAAACACCGGGAAGCATAACCCCCTCAAACGGGGATCCTGGGCACCTCGGGAAGCAGCACCTTGGCCTTTTACCAACCACACCACACCAAAGGTAATTAGTAAGTTACCACACCATTGTAAGCAATGCCAGCACAAACCCAGCTTCCCTCTCTACTCACTCCCTCTTCTAACGATGCCAAGATCATGACAGGCCTACTTAGCATGGGGTTTGCTGCCAGTTTCAAGCCCTTATACTTAATTAATCTTCAGCTCTGAATTAAACAGCCAAACAAACCCAGAACACCCCAATCCCATCACACCAGCCTCTTCCCCTTCCTCACTACTGCAGCAATGCAGAAGCTCCTCAGGAGGACTCTGTGCTGAAGGGCTGGGATTGGGTAAGTGCAGGTGCTAAACTACTGCTGAGATAAATTACACTAAGTAACACAGTAACATCCACAACCTAGGCAGCCTTTTCACATCCAGAGCAAATTCTGCATATCAGCAGCAAAAGCCTTTGACAGAAGTCATACAAAAACCCAAGATGAGTAATGAGTTGCATTCCCAGTGCGTCAGGTACAGCCCTCCATCACCTAGCAGACTGGAAGGGCTGCCCCTCTGTCTCCTGTAAAGGCTGCCTGTTGCCTTTCTGGGACAAAAGACATCACACATTTGCAACTTCATTTAAAGTTTGGTGTGACAGATAATTCCAGAGGCATGCACACTCATACAGTCCCAATGGAATTCCAAGATTTCCAGCTAAAGGCAGAAAGAAGATCTGAGAAGACTGTGGCAGTGGTCAGCACCCCAATGCTTTGAGCAGGACAAGAAATAATAACGAGTGAAGAATTCCAAATGTTTCGAACCCGGGAAGAAAGCAGCTCCAGGCTCGACAGCACAGCCACAGGACAAACACTTCCATCCCCAGCAGCAGCTGAAACAATCACGCTCTTACAGGCTGTGACAGAGAACAGAATTCATGCTCCCCTTGCAGCTGCACGGCTTCAAACAAAGTCAGTCACACATCAAGGTGACAGCCCTCCCTGGGGAGTTCTGCCATGCCTGCCTCCCAGCTGGGCACAGCCAGCACCCATGGCTGTGGGGGCACAGGGGAAGCAGGGCTGTTTTCCTTCGGCACCTCATGAAGTGCTCACCCCAGCTGCTGCCAGAGCTATTTTTTCCTGTCCAGTTATCCTGTATTTAAGCCCTAGCTAGCACAAGCAGCACAGGTCTGAAGGCAGAAGGCTCAGGGGGACAGAGCTGATTCACACAGGCACTGCTCAGCTGCTGGCTGCACACCTGTGCTGCCCCAGCTGCTGTCGCTGCTTGCCAAGGAGCCTGGCTTACCTGCAGCCAGCCCCCACGCTGCTCCCTGCTCACCCACATCTAGCAAACACAGCTCAGACTCCTGCCATAAGTCCTGCCACAACTTCCCTCTACAGCCCAGTGCTCACAAGCTCCATACAGTGAAGCTCAGTGAGAAACAAGCAGCGTGATAAAGACGTAAAAGCAAGCAGGAAGGAATAATGGCCAGAGAGCAAACTCACCCTACCACTGTGTGCAGCCCACTCAGGAGAGTGTCCTGGACACACAACCACCAGCACACTGCAGCAGCCCTGTGCAGGAGCAGTCAAGAGCCCTTCAGAGATGCTGCTCACATGACGATGGCTCTGCCTGCTTCCAGATGTTTAATTGCACCAAGGAACTAAAAATACATCAAGCCATGCTCTGCCTTTGCTCTCCCATGAAAGCAGTGGAGGCCACTGAGGGAGGTGACACACCACGAAGATGCCTACAGCACACAGCCCAAGCTGCTCACAGGAGGTTTGCAGAGTGCCTGGTTGGTTCTCTGTGGCAAACAGCCCCTTCAAACCCTGGCTCAGCAAAACTCCTCCACTACTGGGGATGTTTTCCTTGAAGTCATTGGATGTATCTATCACTTCTTTTTGCAAGCAGGCTTGAAGAGAATCCCTCCCTTCATTCCCGGTGGCACTTGTGCACACAGATGCATTTGAAATCCAGCCTGAGCCACTAATCTGCTGTTAAAAAGAGAGAAAACAGTAGCTAGTAGTGACAAAATCCTGTCCCATGAAGCAAGCTGCATAAGTGATGTTACTAACGTTGTTCTTTCTTTCTTCTTTGAATCCCAGCTTTGGGCCAAGGTAAAATTCTAGAAGATTTGATGACTTCTGGCCAGAGCGTTTGGCAAAACTTGCACATTTCTATCCAGGAAATCTCCAGAGTTTGAGGCACTCTTCACCTTCTGAAGGGTCATCTCAGGGTTATGGGAAAGACGAACCAGCATGCACTTCATCTGCCAATAATAAAATCACTCTCTCCACACTCAGTAGCAGCCCTGGCTCCTATGCCATACACCACTTTGATTGGAGCTGTGTGAACGCCCACACCCCCACTGCAGCTGGGCTCAAAGAATTCAGTTTATGCTTCCCCTCCAGGAAAAAAGAGCAGCACCTCAGAGCTCTATTGGCTCTGCACCTTGAGTCCAGCCTCCTTCCAAAGAGTTCCAAGCACTGGCCTCCAGAACAGTGGAGCAGGCTGGGGGCTGAGCTGGCTCTGCCAGGGGCAGATGTGTGCTTGGTGCAAGCCTTCACTTCTTTAAATCCTGCAGACTAGAGGCTGGGGAAGCCTTCTGGTGCTGTGCTGTTGTGCTCTGCCCCAGCACCACTGGTTTTAGTAAGCAGAAAAGAGGCAGCAGCAGGACTTCTGCTATCATCAGAGGTGTCCAGCTCTGCTTCTGCTGCCACAGGCACTTTCCTACCTGCCTGTGAGTGCAGTAGCAAAGTGCTCCTGTGCCTTTGCCAACAAACCTGGGATGGAAATGCTGTAAAGGAACCTGCACCTTTTCCATCTCCACAGCCCTTACTGCTCTATGCTGGCTGCAGCTCTCACTGCCACCTAACTGCCAAACACTCTCTCTCTGTATGACACAGCACAAAGCACCAGCACTCCATCTCAGTACTTTGCAAGTTAGTTGTAAAGGTTTTGGCAGGATATTACATGCAGAAACTTGCAAAACATTCGGGCTGCTTCTTTGTCTGCTCAGAAAAAGCAGAACTTCTCCCCTCAGCTCCACGGGCACGTGAGTGGCACTTAATAACCACTTTTATTATGAAAAAAAAAACAAAACAGATTCTTGCTGGGGCACAAAACATTTGTGCAAATATAAGACACGGGGAAAAAAAGCTTCCTCCTGCACAAACAACACTGAAGGTGAAACAAAGACCAGCTCCACCCCTGGCTGTGCCCATGGAGATCTCACTCCTCTGGGAAACTGCCATCACAAGCAGGGGCAAAAGTTTTCAAGTCCCCAAATTCTGCAAATGGTTCCAACCACCTTTTCTGAATTATCTGTTGATTAAACCCCCAAACAATTGTCCAGGGAAACAGATGCTTGGGTTTTGTAGCTGACCCTCAGACAGCCCAAAGGAATCGTCTGAGCTGCCTGCTCACACCCCAACAGCGGCGGGGAACAAGAGTGACACAGATCACCGTTACCAACAGACCCCCACGTGTCAGCTCCTCAGGTATTTCAGTGAAGATCAACGTGGGAGCTCATGAGGAAGAGAGGCTGAAATGAGAGCCAGGGACAAGGGACATTTTCACCACCAGCTGTCATGCATCAAACTGCTCATACCTGCAGCTGCACATCAGCCACACTCCACTGCAGGATACAGACTGCAACTCCAGACAGAAGAGGTTCTACGAGAGTGTGTTTGGCAGGGCTGAGCAATGACAACAGTTAGCCAGGCTCTGGGAAGAGAAGCCAAGCAAAACCCACAACTGAAAACTGAAAGGCCATGAAGTGAACCCAAATGAAATTTCCCAAGTGTTTGTCACCTCAGAAATACTCCTAAGCATGGTACCATCCCACAGAGCTTTGAGCTCACAACCTGAGCAAGGAATGCAGGAGTCAGCTCACTCCTTGTAGGACAGGCTCCTGGAGACTGAAGGGATCCATCCAGCACAAAAAGGCTACTCTCTCAAGGCAAGGATTCAAGCTTAGGTGAGAACATCCAAACATAAGCTAAAGACAAAGGTGCTGGACACCACAAATGGAAACACTTCAACTCCCCCCTGACACTACTCCAGTTTCTCCAGGCTGAGCTGGTCTGCAATTCCCACTTTGCAGTGCATTCTCACTTCTCATGTCAAACATTCCCAGCCTGCCTGCTGCTGCTGCCATTTGGAGATGCAGAAGATCCAGCGGACAGTGGTTTACAGACACTGTGCACAGGAGTGTCCATGCCTCCTTTCTGCTTCTGCTGAGGTCACCAAAGGAGCATTTCACAGAGTATTTGGAACAGCTGGAGCCCTGCCCGAGGCTACCACGGAACTCGCCACTATTTCTAGATCATTTTAACACCACTTAGCATCTCTAATGTAGCTAAGACCTCTCTGAAATTTTCAGAGTCCAAAGTTTTTTTTAAGAACAAAAACTGAAATTTCTTGCCAGTGCAGTTAATGCAAAGGTAAATTAATCAGATGGGGACAAGTGGTGCCACCTTCCCCTATTAGCCAGCTGCAAACTCACTCAGTGCTGCAGTCACACAGGCTGCCAAGCCCAACATGCCAGCACTGTGACACTCTAAACATTTGCTCCCTTTAATGTACAGAAATGCCCATGAACCTCAAATTATTGTCCTATAATGCTGTCAAATAAACAGACTACTGGAATTCAATTTCCAGAAAGCCAAGCCAAAATCTACTGGCCTCAATCTGAAATACCAGTGTCATTTCCAAGCCCTGGATTTAATTAATACTATTTACTGTCAGGAGCCAGGCTGGGTAAATATTTCACTCCTCCCAATTCAGGAGCTAAAGGCAGGCCCAGAGGAAAATCTGCCCAAGTAAATGCATCTCATCTTCTTTGATGATGCAAGTGCTCGGTTGTCCTGTTCTTGACCCCTCTAGAATTCCCAGGTTCCAATACTGGTGGCACAATGTCATCAATCTATATTTAAAATATAGATTGACTTTCCACGGATGATAATGGCAGCTATTTCTTCTCTAAATGCATATGTGCTGTACCTTTGCCCATATAAAGAGGGTCCTATCAAGGTAAGAAATGAAAAAACCTCAGCAAAGCCCATTACTAAGTCAAGACCAATATTGAAGAAGTGAATCAAATCAAGTTAGCAATCTCATTTCCTAAATATTTTTTATTTACCTGATTGAAACTGAACTGTTCAGAACGATCTCCCAGGGCACAGCTACACACAAAGGGCAAACCCCCCCCCCAGAATGAGTGTCCTCACCAGTCCTGCAGAGATGAGGAGCTTGGTTCCATCAGCTCAGTAAGCAGCTCCCTGACAGACCACTCCTTTTAAATCCGTTCACAGTCCTTAATGAGTTGCACATATTTAAGAATGGTTTACTCCAGATTTATAACTAAGGTGAAGGTTGTGGCCTCAAAACCAGGCAAGGACTTTAAAAGTGCTCTCATGGTTAGCAGACCCAGTTCCACCAGCTGCAAGCATGATGAGATTTCTCTCTACAATGCACTCAATTTCCATCGGTTTTAAAGGGAAATGCAATAGATAAGCCTGGGGTAAATTTCAGCCTTTCCAAAAAACAAACCCCAAAGATTTCCATAAGCCTCCATTTCCAATTTTAGGAAACAAAATAAATCCCTCTCTGCAGGATGCAGTTGTATAAATCTTAATAGATGCTCATTTCTCACTACTTCTGTTCTCATTGTACCACCCACATGGAACTTGGCTCTGGGATTAGGAGTATCATTTTAATGCTGATTGCATTAAATTCGCTATAATCAAGCCTCAACATTTGCAGGCATCTTCAGAGGCAACTGATGTTAACCAATGTCGCTGCTGAACAGGAGTGACTGGAAACAGGAAGGTCTGATCCTGCCGTATGCAAAGCACAGTTCCCCACGGCGAGCTCTGGGGATGGGAACACCTTCCCTTCCTTTAGCATGAACCAACTCCCTCCTAACATGTCCCTCTGCACAGCAGCACACCTGATTCAATGCAGGTTATCTTCACCTGTGGTCAATCCCCGTATTTTATTCCAGGTATTTCAGAAACAGCTCCTGTGGAAATGAGACAGTCCCCAGGTAACTCCAGAGCTCTAGGCAGGTACCGTCACAGCCCAACTTTGCATGCTGATAGAAATGAGCACTCTTGTTGAGATCCCATTCTTGAAGCCTACTGTAGGTTCCTCTTCTGCATCCCTAAACTAATATCAAAGGCTCTCAACACTTGTTCCACTCTAAGGCACTCTTTATTTTCAGACCTGCACTTCATTACCTGACAGCATTCCCTTTACACACATGGATGGAGCAGAGTCAAAAATGAGACATCTGCCAGAATTTTCTTTATCTCCTCTTGCTGTAAACAACTACAACTCGAAGCAAACAGACACACAAACACTTTCTATCCCTGGCACTTGACACTAACACCACTGAAATCACTACAAAGTCAGACTGAGACAGGCTCTCCAAATGCAGAGTGACAGAAAGCAGACTGCTCTCCTCTCGTGGGGAATGGCTCTTCACAAAGCAAACCACTCCACACAGCAAGAAAAGCAGAGAGAACAGGATAAAATGTTTTCTGACTGAGAACTTTCAGGCTAGGAACTAAAGCTGCTCTTTCTATGTGTTTGGGGATTTTGTAAACCAAAGTCCAAGCTTCTCCGCTCACAGCGTCCTTCAGCAGCGCACAGCAGCAATACCAGGAGCAGCCACAAATTCCGCCAGTGAGATGATGTCCTGTCAGTTCATGCACACACCCCCTAAAGCCATCTAACCAGCCCAAGAGCCACGCTCCTAGCTGTGATATGACATCAAAATAGCTCTAGTAAGCATTAAGTGGCCCTAGTCAGTACTAAAGCACTTTATGGCATGGCAACAACCAAAGGCATCATTCTGGTGCAGAATGCAGCAGCACCCAGCAAAAGTTTTATGCAAATTGCTTTCTATTTGAATACTTTCCCAGTCTTGACCTAATGCATTCCTATCTTCACGGAAATTCACAACGGAGACAACTGAAAACGAGCAAACTAACAAACTGACAACAGAATTCCCTCCTCTCTTTGGAGAACTTGGGCATTTCTCTCTTCATTCCACATAACTCATCCCGAGTCTGTTCGCTAGGGAAAAAAAGCCCCAAAACTATTTTAGATTCTTACCATTTCCCTTTTTTAAAACAATTTGCTTAAATGATCACAGAAGCAGCTTCTTATTGAGAAGTCATGCACATTATGAGGATCATTATGCAACCCCAACAAGCAGTGTAAATAAATAATAAGTAATATAGTGTAATAAGTGTAACTAAGTAATAACAGCTATGTGGCTGAGCATTTTCAAGTTAATATCATACATAAACAAACTATTAACCACTATTAGAAAATTCATTGAAAGCAATGAACTGCAGAGTGTTTTATCACTACAGCCAAGGGAAATGGCAGGGAAAAAAACCCAGAATCACTGGAAAGCTGCTTAATCTGCTCTCATTCCCTGAAGCTGGAGAACTCAGCAAGCTTCAAGAACGGCACTGTCAGCCTGCAGTAGCTGCTCAGCATAGTCAACAAAGGAGGAAACGATTCTGGAGGTGGATATACAGAGTTTTACCCACAGACAGTTGGCAGATTATAAACAGTTCTCCTCCAAACAACTAGAAACCTTTTCAGCAGGCTCATTTCCCACCTCTATATTTAGTGTGCAAGCCCCAAAAATACGTATTTCTGACCTTAATAAGTCACGCTGCCTGTTAAAGACAGCATTTATTCATGAGCACCCTGAAAAGGTTCTCACATAAAAATCTCAAATGCCTATTTGTAAAAGGTTTATGCCAAGTGAGTGTGTTGATATATTAAACATAGCTCGCATAAAAAAACAGCATTTCCATGCCCCTTCCCCTCCCTGCACCACCAAATTATTATTAGTCTCCATTTAAACAATCAGCAGGGGTCCCTTTCTCTGCTTCTCAGCAGCATTATCCCTTCCTGCCAGCAGCTAAACAGGCACAGCACTGCCTGATGGAGTCATCAGACAGTAATTCTTGAGCAACAAGCAGATGAAGCCGTCAGTGTCATTATACCCATTTCAACCCTCAATTTCAGTAATTTATTAGTGCAGATAGCTGGATGCAGGAGCTGGTATTATTTCATACTCAACCTTTGCCATGAGGCAGACCATAATCGGCACATCTTAGAAATGCCAATTCCTTACTCACAGTGTAAACGATCAGACAAACTTCATGGGAAAGAGCAGAAGGTGTCGATGCCTTCAGCCCCGCTCCGCAGCCCCACTCCCGGTCCTGCAGTACACAAAGTGCCTGCTCCCAGCGCCAGCCCGGGCAGCATTATCTGAGATGCCCAGAAGGGCTGCATCCCACCTCTCTCTGCAGGATCACACACACCGCTTACAACCAGGGCTTGTGCTGCTCCATCCGCACAATCAATGTAAGACATCTCACATCAGATTCCCCAGTGAAGGAGATAAAACTGTAACAACCCAATTAAATGCAGCAGGATGCAGGCAACTCACCGAGACGCGGCGAGGCGGGCGACGGTTCCTAGGGGCTGTGCATGCAGGGGGCCTCGCTGCTCAGACACATTTCAAACAGGCTAGGAACAAAATGGAGAGAAAAGCATCAGTCTTTTTCGGAGACAGGAAGAGAAAAACACAAGTACGATGCTCAGCACGTTGCAGTTGTAAGGTGAGCAAGGGGAGGGAAGCGAACTCCACAGAGCCTTATCTGCCTTTCCAGACATAACTACAACCCCCTTCCAGCCACACAACTCCCTCCTTGCTTGCTGCCCGCTGCACAGGGACAACAGCTCAGATGTTTACATCAACTCACACCCTACACAGCCTTTATTGTCACTAAAGAACCTGTGGGAACTCTCTGTGAAAGTGGTTGGTTCCTTTTTCAGCTGCTTGCCTGCCCGGCAGACTCTCCAACACATGAATTTCAAACCTCCAGAAAGGAGAACCTGCCCTTCTTATATCATGCCTCTGACCACCACAAGCTGCAGGTACCAAAGCACATTTCTTTCCTGAACCTCCACCTGGGACACTCCTCATCTGGGGGACGAGCATCAGTGGGCAAATAAAAAGCTGGCTGAGGAGTCCTGGGGAGCAGAAGACACTGCACAGCTTCACACAGCTCCTCAGGGAGAGCAGTGTGACACTGCCAACAGAAATACTACACCTGCACTCCTCTTTGTAGGTCAAATAGGACTTGCTGTCAATTGTATCCAAGCAAGCTACCAAAGAAGAGCTTTCTGCTTTCTTATCCTGACAAATAACAAGGTAGAACACAAAGAAAATGAAAGATATGCTACAAAAGTCATCAACAAGAGGAAAAAAACACACTAATTGTGCCTCAGGAGAGCTGGAATTTAGAACTTCATTCTTTGTCATTCCTGCCACCTCCCAGAACCCTGCCTCACACAAACCCTCCTGAAGCTTCCTCTTGGGCAGGATCCCAAGACAGCACCAGACATACAGCCACGCAGGAGATGACTCCATTTGCTCAGGAGTGCCCCAAAAGCACACAGGCTCTACAGGTCACACGTGGGCTTCCCCACAGACAAGGAATGAACATCCTCTTCTCTTGGAATACAACAGTCAGTAGGACACTAGCAGATGATCTGGGGCTGTGCAGACACCAGAGGGAAGCTGCTGCCTCACCAGCAGATGTAGGCTACAGCCCCGGGCCACGGTGAGATCTCTCCTCAGAGCAGCAACAAGGATGAGAGCTTCTGTGCAGACAGGAGCATTTCCCATTCCTCTCCTGCTCCTCAGCTGCTGCAGGCCACTGGACAAGAACAACTACTCGAGCAGCATCTGCATTCCAGACACCCAAGATGTGCTACAGCCTCGCCCCATGCTGTGATCAAACTGTGATGAATTGTGATATGAGAGATGTTACCAACTCTGCAAACCACAGCTTAGCTGGAAGGGGCTAAACAGCTGCCACTGTCAGACCACCATTGACATATTCCATCACCCACATCACTTCCAGGTTCCCTTGCTCTTGTCCTAAGAACAGGTGCCACAGACGAGCTCACCTCGCACAGGGACACTGATTTCACTCACAACTGCAGCAAGAAACTAGTTTGAGGTGGCATTAAAAATTCAGTATCTTTGTATGAATGTAAGCCACCATTGTTAGAACAACACAGCAGCAAAGCAAGCACAAGTCTCTTTGCACTGCAAAGTGGCAAGCAATTAACAAAAAAAGAAGAAGAAGCTTTATACTGTGTTATTAGAGCTCCATTTTACAGCCTGGGAAGCACCAACAGGTTGCCTTTTACGATAAAGGCTACAAGCATTCTGGTCACACTGAAAAAAAAGAATGCTGCATTTCTAGTCGTAAATCTTTATTTTGGAAAAGACACCAAGATTTAGACCCGAAGCAGGGTTTTGTCCTCCAGAACATCACTGCAAGCCACTAAAATAAATAACGCATTTATCTGTGCACACTCCTTGTCCTCCCTACAAAGAATCTGTTTCAGGAAATTGACAGAACAGGGGGAGGACATTGCTGATAGATCTGAAGACCAAGCTACATATCTGTGTAAGGGTAGCAAGTGAAATTAATAAACAATAGGTTCTTTCCAGAAACAAACGTGCTCAGAAACTAGTCAACAAGTCCTGTCCTTGGGTTAGTGCTGAAGCAGTAAGAAAAACGTCCTGAAAAGCTACCGCATGAACTCAAGGATGGGAAAAGAAGCATGAAGAAGTATCTGCAGTAGACTGGGCAACAGCCACACTCTGGTTTGCACAAACACCAGAACACGACCTTCTCGGGGGCTGTGAGTTCTCTGTGAAAAAAACCTGACTCTGTCACACAGGCAGGGGATGAACTTGTAAGTGCACACCACTGCCTGTAATGAACAGGGCAGTACAGGCTACAGAATTTATTCATAGGCAGACTTGCCTCCATCCTCATAAAGCTTTCTTCTTAAATGCGGTCTAGCACCTCCCTCCCTGACCTGTGAGGCACAAGCAGGCAACAAGCTGCACTGGTTCTTCCAAACCCACAGCAAGGCTCATTAAAGATCAATCCTGACAGCAACAAAAAGCTAAATCCCTTCACACAGATTACAGCAAGGGCAGAGTAAGGGTAAAACCCCCTAACAGTTCCAACAACTAAAATGTTCTTTCACTTTCCATGCCCATTCTGCAGCCCCAGACTTCTCCTCACAGGTACCCAGTAAAGCAGCCAACTGGGATATGCCCACTATAAATCCTACCCAAGAGCAACAGCATGTCCTACACAGCTCACTAAAAAAGTATCCAAACACCCCACAAGCATTGCCCTGTGCTCCCCAAGCACCCCACCAGTACCACCCTGTGCTCACCTGAGCTGCACCACCTGAGATCCAGGGACGAACCAACACATTTAGGAGACATTTCAATTAATTTGTCACCTATCCTGCCTGCCCGGTCCTTAACACAGTCGTGTTTTCCACGCAACGTGGACTATTTAGCAAGACACAAATCCTTTCCAAACAGCAAGTAACTTCTGGAAGTTCCAAACCAAACAGGAAGCTGTAATTAGGCCTTGCAGAGCACGCTGCATCTTCGCTGCAGAAAGCAAACACACCACAAAGAGGCTGCTGAAATTCCAAGTAATGGGAGCACGCTCACAGAGATTTACTATCACTTACAGCTGCTAAAATGAGAGCAAAGCAAGAATAATATCTGCCAGTGACTGTATTAATGCGAGGTTGTTATGGAAGCCGTTTAAGGAAACGCAAGGCTTGGAAGGGCACAATGATGCAGCTGCGAGGAGAAAAATGTGTGCATTGTTAATATGTTGTTGTATAGCTTCAGACATTTAAATTAATGAACTAATTTCAAACTTCAAAATGCCAGGCACCCCAGTGACCAGACACTTTCCATAAGAACCGTGCCCATCTCGCTTCCATAAAATCCTCAAGTAAAATTTCCATTAATCTTTAACTTGAGTGATGTGCAATTTCCATAGAGCACGGCTGAGAAACCATGAGCAGTCACAAAGCACAACGCAGCAAACCCACCACATTTCAAACTCCTCATCAACTCTAAATAATTGTTGCAAACCAGAAGTTTTCCAAATGCTCAGGAGACAAAACACTGATCTAGTTAATGGGCAAACGCAGGACTGAATGCAGTGAAAAAAATTCTTTCTCCCCCTTGTTTTTTTTTTTCATCGTGTAAATGAGGTTTCTGAACCCTCACAACACTGACAAAACAGCTTTGTCTAAAAATCCCCTTAAAAAAAAAAAAAGCCCCAGGTTGGGTTTGGATCGTTTAATCCTGTATCCTAAATTGCACAGATTGAACCAACCACCCAAGCTGTCATTTTTCATGTCACGTTTCTACTCGGTGTATTTTGAAAAGGCTAAGCCACTGAATCATTAACAGGGAGTGTTTGCATAACGTGAGTCCTGCTGACGAACACCTGAGCACCGAGCTGCAAGATGCCTTAGTCATGTGTAAGCGCTGGGAGAACCCAGTTGCCATTTCGCCGACACACAAAACGCTATCCCGGCACCCGGCAGCGCTGCAAACTGGGCTTATTCCCTGAAATCTTCGAATATTACCAAGTACTGCCTGCACGAAATGAGACACCCATTATCTGAGAGTGATTGTCCTGCCCTGTCACAGCCACAGAACACTTCTGTGAGGCCGGAATTCCCAGGAGAAGGGGCGCTCGGATGCCGCCTGCGCACACAATGGAAGCACAGCTGACGATGCACATCTTTTTCTGGATGTCTCCATATGCTCAGGAGAGCCTTCCCCTCCTCCCTGGTTCTCTGCCTCCCCTGCTCCCAGCCTTACACTGAAGGATTTGTCTTTCTCTGCCACCAGCACCATCAGGATGTTTTAACAGCTAACAAAAAAAATACAGGAGCGCAGTGAACTTCACTTCGTCTACAAACAGGACGAGAGGATGCTGCCAGAGCAGCCCTCTGGGACTGAGCTAACCTGGGGCAGAGAAGGGTGTGTGGCTGGGTGCTGCAGTGGACCCTCCCTGCAGTGGAGCCCAGTGTCACAGAGCTGAGTATCAACTGCAACAACACATCTGCCCTCTGACCTCTGGAACCAAACACAGAAACTCAGCTCACAGTTTGATGCTCTGTGCAAGCTGTGGAGCTTGTCGAACAGCTTATTTACCCCTGTTGCACACAAAATGCCCTATGCAGAGGCCACCTACCGCAAGCACATGAACACTGGGCCCAGCTCAGCGCAGGCCCTCTCCATCAGCTCAGCAGACAAAGAGTTAGGGTCTGGCTTTGGTACCATTCCTGCTGCAACCTCCTGACAGCACTCTCCAGGCTCAGACCCCACCAGCCCTTGCAGCTTCTGCAGCTCTGGTGTCAGGTGCTGGAGCAGCCCCAGATGGGTGCAGCAGCCCAGGTCTTGCCAGTGAGATAGTGACAACGGCAACAAAGGCAAGGAGCAGGAGGCAGTGGGCATTGTGGCAGCAGCTGGCTCACTCCCTGACTTTGTTCCTCCTGCTGCAGACCTGGACTCCCTGTGGATGGGCCAGCTCTGATTGGTTTGCATGAGGACAGAGGGGAAAGTCGGGAATGTCGAGCCCCCAGACTGCCCACATGCCTCTTCCAACAGAGCACTTCATCCTGAAAACGACCAAGCTGCACACTAAAGGAATTCCAAAACCATGATTCTTGAGTAATTAATTCTGGCTTCAGAGCTTCAGCTTAATGCACCACACCACATCTGAGTAAATCCCTAGTATTTTCTCATTTTTTCCACCAGAAACAGTCTTTACTTTCTCTCCAAATAATAGTTCCAGCACTGCTTTATTCCCAAAGCATCACACCTGACAGCACTAAGTATTCCTCCCTCACACCTCCAGTTTCAAGCTTAGGATGGACACCACCAAGACACACCTCGAGGAACACATCTGGTCAAGAAGTGGCCGCAGACACTGCAGAGATGAAGCACATCAGACACGGATCCTCTCCCCAGTACACAACCTTGAGAAAACACAACCTGAGATATCTCCAGTGTGCATGTGCAGTAAGAGAGTACAGCAGCTGAACAGCTAGAGATGATTCCACCACTTCCATCAGGCATTTCCTGCCTAATGCTCACTCAAGAGAGGTATAAACATCGTTACAAAATGAAGAGAGTCTTCACCTACTTGCCCACCGTTAAAACCCCAACCCTTTTCCTAAAGCCGTTCTCAACAGTTCTGAAGCTGGAGTCCAGGACAGTGTTTTGCTCAAGCCAGCAGGTGACCAAGAGTGGCTGTAAGCTTCATCAGAGCATTTCTCACAAACTCAAGGATTAACCACTGGGGGCAATTTACACCTCTCATTGTCTTGTGGGATGCAGCAGAGCTGACACCCATGTCCCCACCCTCAAGCAGCTGTAGCACAAAAGCCAGGAGTGGGCAGCAGCACACCTGTGTCCACACATCTGCACATGCAAAGGTGCACAAGCCTGGTGCCGCTCATCTCTGACACCACCGCTGATGTCAATAGGCAAATGTCCTGAAGAACACGGAGCAGGCAGAGCCTCCACCAACTGCCTCCAAAAGCCCAGCGTGGATGCACAGCGCTGCAAACAAACGAGCCCTGCAGTGGGGAACGCTGTTGCTGGTGTGCCACTGCCCTTCCTCCCATGGCATCCACAGCTGCTGGTGTGCCACTGTCCTTCCTCCCATGGCATCCACGGCTCCCAGCGCAGCCCGGAGCGCCCAGCAGCAGCTCCCTCCCCTTCCAGTACTCCCAGAGGGGACTCTCCCAGGAGAGGAACCCACCAGGCGGCCCAACGGCCCCATCAAGCTTCCAAGAACCAGAAAATCAACCACCTGGAGTGGATTTTATAGTTGAGTACATAAAAACTCAAAGGGATAACAAAATGACTGCCTTCAGCCACAGTGGCAGCAAAGGCAGAGCTAAAAGCAACCAACCACTTTAGGTAGAAAGACTGGCAGCCTTCGAGTGCTTATTTACTGCGGCAGCAGCGCTCTGCTCTGACTGACATTGCCCAAACTGCACTCAAATACCATGAAAATATGATGAGCTGGCTTCTAGAGCCTGTTCTCCTGCTTCCTGCTACTCTGGAAGAAGAAGAAGAAAGAAAAAAACAATAAGGTAAATACAACCTCAGCTGATTGCCACTGAAGCAGCAGGCTGCTCTCCTAGAGGAGGCTCTTTCCTGGCTAAATAACGGTGGATTTGGGGAAAAGGCTGACACCACTTGAGATTCTGAGGTCTTTATCTCCCGCTGACTACCGGCACCTCCTTTGCCTTCTGGTGGGTTCTTTCCTTCCTTTCCCCACCACCCCCACCCAGCCTTTTTTTCCCAGGCTCTGGAGCAGGTTTCCTGCAGGCAGCAGTGGCTGCCGGGCTGGGGACACCGGTCGAGCCCGAGCCGGGCCGGAGGAGCGAGGGGCAGCGGAGGAAAGGGACGAGGCTCCGGTTACGCCTCGCCCAGGAGCCTCAGCTTTCCGCGACGGGGGGAGGCGGTCGCGCACCCGCCCTCCGCGGCAGACACCTCCCCAGTTCCCCGCCGCACCCCCACGCCCCCG
>VWZI01009385.1:999565-1033309 GCA_013396835.1 Psilopogon haemacephalus
GGCAGGGCGGGGTGCGGAGCCCCCCCACAGCTCTGCCGAAACCGGGAACGTCCCGGGGAAGTGAACCCGCGCCCCCGCGGGGGGCCCCGGGGCTGCGAGCACGATGCCCCGGACCGGGACCGTCCCCTGTCGCCGGTGCCCCCCGAAGGGAACCGCGACCCCGCCCCGCTTTCCCCGTCGCCTCGCCCGGCCGCGCTGCCGCCCCTCCGCGCACCGGCGCGGCCCCGGCGTCCCCCCGCGTTACACAAGAAGGCGGTCGGGGAGGCGCTGGGGGCTCGGGCACACCTCCCGCCGCGCCGGGGCCGTTACCGGGGTCAGTGCCGAATCCCGCCGCTGCCGCCGCGGCTGCTGCCGGCGCTGACCTTCGCATTGTAAGCTGGAGCTGGAGCTGGGGCTGCGGCCGCCATGTTCCCGTTTTAATAACTGCCTGCTTGTTTATTTCAATGGAGACCCTCCCACCACTCGCCCTCCTCCTCCTCCTGCCTTTTACCCAGCGGAGGGCTGGACGGGGAGGAGGCGGAGGGAGGCTCAAGTCACTCCCCCCTGTCCCCGGGCTCGGCGGCAGCGCCCGGGCCTCGGGATGGGGGAGGCCGGGCCGAGCGGCCTCCGGACGCTGCTGTGGAACCGCAGGAGCTGCGCTCGCTGCGCTGCGGGGACAATGGCAGCCGCCCGCTGCCTCCCCCCGGCACAGACACCGACACCAGACCGGAGACAGGGAAAGGAGGGCAAGAAACTCCTGCCCGCCTTGCGGGGTGGCTCTGAATGTGGCCCTGTGCGTCCGGCCGGGGAGGAACCTCGCTTTGCGGCGGCGCCCAGCCCAGGCAGGGATCTCCGCGGGCCGTCCGCACGGCAGAGGCCGGGGGCACACGGGCTCGGTGCCTTTCTGTGCCCCTGGAAAATGAACGGGGGAAAAGGCAGCACACGCACGCCGAAAACCGTGTCACAAACGCCCCGCGTCTGGCTCAGGGGAATGGGGGGATGAAGATTCAGGCTCGGGATGAAGATGCAGGCTCAGCAGAGGCTGGAGAAATGAATACCCAAGTTAAAAATTACTAAGGGCTGGAGGACACTTGTTAAACATTGCCCTTTAGTTCAAGAAGCAATCCGTGGTGCAGAAAGCCTGCCTCAAAAGCTTTCCATTTCCACGTTGATCACGCCAAGCTGTGCTCCACACACTTGTTTCTGACATCTTGTCTCATGCGTGCTCGGTCCCCAATCTCCCTACAGCTGCCCACAGACTGCATTTTTACCAGGGTCTTGCAGCCGGGCTAGTCCAGCACTTCCTTCATCGCAGTCCTTGTTTTTCAGAGGGTTATGTTTTGCCCTACTGTACCATGCAGAATTTCCCATACTTGTGTCTGACTCCATTTTTTAAGGCTTTTTTTTTTTTTCCCCCCTTTCCGTGGGTGAAAACAGTTCAATTACACATCCGAATGAATGAACGCAAAACTGCCTTTCCCCTTTCTCCCCCCAATATTCAAAAAGTCTTTGCAATTGTGTTATTGAAAATTTCTACCATCCTCCTCTTCCAGAGAAAGAACTGAGGTGTGTGGAGGGGGTGGCCATCAGAAATCCAGCCAGCTCAATCCCATTAAGAAATGAGAGTGGAGAGACTGTAGTTTGTCTATGCTCAATTACAGCTTTGCTGCTAAATCAACCAGAGACCCTACCCATATTAAATGGTTTAGGGGGAGTGCTCCTGGTGTCATCTCCAGAAGATAAGTGGGCACACTGCAGCAGCTAGAGAAGACAACCTCTCTCCTGGTCCCTCCCCACCAGTCAGCAGAGAAACGACTTTATCTCCAGGCAGCTCTCCCACTCTGCCCAGGCACAGGCAGGCAGCAAAGAGACTGAAGGTTAATTCTGGCTGGGGAGCAGGGAAATCAGAATATCACCTTGAAACAACAACATGGCAAATGAGAGTGGCATATACGTGAAATAAACCCCGGGCAGAGTTGTGGAGAGGCACAGCTTTTCCTCTGGCCTCATCTGTTCTGCCTGTGCAAGTCTCTGTAGCAAATACGGCAAGAGTTACACAGGCAATAATCTCTCATTTACCTCACAGCCATCATTTGTTCCTCCTCCTGTGCTAAGTGCAACGCTGCGCTGCTGGGGCAGGGGGAAAGGGTGTCTTTAATTTTATGGCCATAAGCAGTCCAGCTTAGAACTGCACAGGTAATTTTGATTCCAGAACGTCTTACTCGTGACGGTTTGATTTTGTCCAACATTGCTCTTCCTTCAGCATACCCAAGAGCCTGGATCCGGGGAGAGCAAGGCAGGCCCTGCGGCTTGCTGCAGGACAAGGAGCAAAGGTGGCTCAGGCAGCAGAGCTGATGGGCTCACACTGCCAGCCCCGTGCCTTATGTGCCTGAGCCTGCCATGTGGTCAGCCTGGCAGGGAGAGGGGCCTGTGCCACGCACGTGTGCCCAAATCCACCAAACAGCTGCAAGCTTCCAAGTCGAGAGCAGAAACACTGCATCGTCTAAGAGCAGGACCCAAAGATATGCTTGCAAACATCACCGCCTGCAAAGAGCAAAGAATTACATGATTCCTGACTGCTGCTTTCCAAGGGAAAGTGCCAGCTTCCAGATGGGAACGGGCCAGATAACCACACTTCAGAGTCAGGCTGTGCTCAGCGTCACAGCTCTTCTCTGAACCTCCTCCAGTGCCACCACTGCTGCACGCTGCTGGCCAGAGCTGGCCTCGGATTCACAGCAGCAGCTTCACCCACCTAAAGAGCAACAATTTCAGCTTCCTGCCCTCCTCTCGTAGCCACCCTCCTCCCTTTCGTACTTCTGGCTGTTTCCTTCACAGCAGCACTTTACCTGCAAACCTTCCCAGGGGTGAAATTCAATGCAGAGAGAAATTGACCAGTATTTTGAAGTTTGGTTACATTTCCTCTCATGTTTGTTTGGGTGGGTTTTGTTTCTTTGTTTGTTTGATTTTTTTTGTTATTGTTGTGGTTCTTTGTTTTGTTTGTTTTGGGGTTTTTTTTGTTTGGTTTGTTTTTTTCCCCCCTAAAACAGCAGAACCTCAATGTAGCCGTGTTCTTCTTCTCACTGCAGCCAAAAAGGCAACGGTTCCTCCTGCTGGGAAGAACTCCCATCTCCCCCCATTAGCTCAGTCGAACCAAGTGGCCCTCAAGAGAAGACATGGAAGGGTGTACCGCAGCTAGGTGTAAGAAATGGATCCAGAGCAGTTGGGTCATGGTTTAGCTGTTCGAGGAGCCTCGCTGCCTTCCCTTGCAGCCACACTGTTACACGTTGCCTTCCCTTTGCTCAGGGCTGTGCAACATTGTCTTCCTGCCTCCATCACTTGCCCTTGTACACACACACACACACACACACCTTATTTTTGCACCTCCACAAGAACTCGCTAAGAAGAAGCCTTGCTGAGGAAGGGCAGGACTAAAACCCACCCCCACTGCTGGCAAATGGAGATGTNNNGTCCTTCAGAGCTGCATTCTAAGGAGGCTTTATTAATCCACCTGCAACAATCACTCCTCACTGACCATCCACATCGGAACACTTCCCTCCTAGGACACAGCCCTCAGCCAGAGCAGCCCTCCGCATCTTTCATGTTGAGTGCACTTTCTAAATTCACTGTTAAGCTGATTACACCTTGAGGATGATCAATCTGTGCTTCCCATTGGCCACTTACGATGCAAATCCAGTTATGTATACATGCAAATTCACTGGCTCAGGTAATTAGAGTGCAGAAGATATGAGAAAAGAGAGAGTGGTGAAGCAAGTTTGCATCAGGCAAAAACCCAACGTGTCTGTACAAGCAGCGTATTTCATGCAGCAGACTTCAGATCTGCCTCTCTCTGCTGCAGTTCTTAATGTCATTATGAAAGAGATGAAATCAAGATGGAAGAATGACAGTGATTTAGTCACAGAACCAGTTAAATGGCTTTCAAACTTGAGGCCACAGATAGCTTGTTGATTTGCAGATAGCACAGAAGCTTGGTCTTGCAAACCTTTCACTGGAGCAGATAAAACCCAGAAAGTCTGCAACACGAAGCACAGAGACGGGCTTCAGGTCAGGTTAGAGTTCAGAGTTTTAAGTTCAAGTTCTGCAAATTCAGACACTCAGCTGCTCGCTGCCTCATTTTAATTAGTACTTCAATTTGATTTACTTCTATCATTAAAACAATTACATTTTCATTAGCACTTCTTAAACATATGGGTTTGGTTCCATTTCCAACATTATACTCCTGAATAACCAAATTTTATATGGAATTATACTAACAAATATTAGAGAAAAAAAAATATATTGTCCCTGAGCTTTCTGGACTATGTAGTAGGACAGAGGCCTCCCATTCCCTGAGAGCAACCTGCAGTCATCTTACAGCACGTCCTTGGCATCAGCTTCAGGTGACTCACCAGAGGAAGGCATCAGGGATGGAGAACCATCATCCTTCAAGCCTGGGCCAGAGAAGCACAGAGCAGTCCAAGGAGCTGCAGCTCTCCCCGGTGGGTTGTGGATGCCTGTCCTTTCCTTCCTCCAGCAGCTCCTCACATTTGTAGACTTTGCAGTCTCCTTGAAGTGGCTTCTCCTCTTCTGGGGCTCTGGTGCAGATACTGTTACCACACAGCTCCTCCAGGTGTGAGATCAGGAGCACACGCTGCTCACAGTACAGCAGGCTTCCTTCTCCTTTGGTGTATCAGGAAGGAAAGGTGAATTTTAAATCATCACTGGGCATCAGGAGGAGCACCCCACCAACAGGAGTCCCATCTCCTGCCTCCCTGCTTACTCCAGGAAGAAGAAGACAGAAGACAGTTCACATTCCTGAAGCTGTGGTACTGTCACAGCACATTCTCACATCTCTGGCTTCTCCAGAGAGAGGTTTTGCTTTTGGTTTGCCTCCATGTGCCTCTAGTTCACATCCTAGGGCTCATCAGGAAGCAGTAAGGTTAGCAGAGGATGAAGGTGGAAGAGACCACAGCTGTACTGAATTATGGTATTCCTCTTATCCAAGCCACTCCAGCCATTCCACTTCTAATTTCTCAGGTAGATTCAGACTAATTATGATAATGATTGCAAACCTAAACATTATAGAGTAAAACTGCTTCAAAAACAACAAAGCAAAACAAACCAACCAACCCACCAAAAAAAATTGTAACAAAGAAATAAATGGATGAACTCAGGGCTTGTTTGAAATTGGTCTGTGCTTGACAGGTGCCTGAGAGAGGAGGCAAACGTGCTGAGTGGTGTGGAAGCACAGTTTGTGACCAGCTCTATACTTACACACAGCCCAGCCACCTCAACCTACCATTGTCTGGTGACTCCAGGCTGACAGCTATGGTGATGGGCTCTGTCAACAGTCTTGCTTGCCCTGCCTAAGTCAACAAGGGTTTTGCAAGAGCCACAGTAGCCCTGAGGTTTGGAAGGAGTGGCATGAAGCTATTCCTCCCCCCCTTGGCAGACTTCTCTGAGAAGACAAATTGCAGCCCAAGCTTTTCTCTCCCCATTTTGACTTTTAGTCAAGACAGACCCTACATTAGACAATTCAAGTGTACTCAGTGAGGTGGTGACAGATACAGGGCTCACTGGGATGCAGCCTTTCACTGACAGTTGTCCCTTGTATGCTACTCTATCCACAGTCTCAGCCTTATGCTTGAAGGAAAAAAGTCCTGTGAAGGACAGAGTGAGCTGAGGCAGAGGTGCCCATTTCTGGCACTGGAGAGTGCCACAAAACAAGGACAAATTTAATTTGTGTGGAAAATTGTCACATTCCTTCTTAGTTTAAGTACAGCTGCGTTGGTTAAAGATGTACCCTGAACCCAGAAAAAGAGAAGCAACAAGATCATGAGGCTGAAAGAGGTCAAGAGGCCATCGGTGGCCACCCCCTTCCTTTAAGGTAGGATGATCCACACCTATCTCACTGCTAATGCATTGGTCAAACCTGTTCTCAGCCACCTGTGATGAAGACATCTCAGCCTGCAGCACTGCTCAGCTCTCACCAGCCCTTCTCCCAGTGCCCAAACTCTGCCCCTTTTGCTGCATTTTGGGCCTTCATCTCCTCAAATCAGCTGCAGGTACAGGCATATTTCTTCCCTCTCTTTGTCAGTTCTCATCCAGGTGCAGAGCACCAATGCTCGAGCAGATCAGAACACACTAACCAAAGAATCCTGTGTGCAGAGCAGAGGCCACCATGCTTAGGTTAGGGTTGTGTATCTGCAGGTCAGGATCAGGAACACCCGAGAAGCACTCAGCTGCAGAAATGGCTGCTAACAGCTCATTAGAGAGTTAAACCAAATGGTCTGGCTCCTAGAAAATAAGAGTGGAGAAAGATACTCTGTGTGAGATGGTCACTCTCACTTAGCTCTTCTGTTCACACCTCTATTTTCTGGAGCAGGCCACGTACCTGTGGGTTGAAACAGGGCTCTGCACTCCTGCTGTCACAGGGGTGAGTTGCTGAACAAGATCACATTCTGCTGAGTACTGTAATACAAGTTTATTGGAAAAAAAAATAAAATTAAAAAACCCCTTCCCTGGACAAAGACAACAGAGTCAATACTGGAGAAGAAATGGGCTGACTGAAATAAATAAACAGTAAAACCCCAACCTGTAACACCTCCCCCACCTCAGACAATGAGAAACTGGCCAAGTGATAGAGGTGTCCTGCTGCAGCAGCTGCTTGGCTCTGCCTGACTCACTCCTGGGAGAAACTAGAGCAGGGTAAACAACGCAACAATTCCAAAAATCCAGGAGACACCCTCAGGTAAATGATTTGGCAAATATAGTTAGTTCTGCTGGGGACACTCACCCAGGCGACTCACATGCCTAAGTGCCTGGCTAAGCAGGAGGCTGGCTGAGCCACTGGGAGTCACCAACTGAAATGTGTTTATGTGAGGCTGCTGGGCCTGGTTTGAGCTGCCTCCTGCAAGACAGAATCATACATGCATGTCCAAGAGAGATGTGGACATGCTGGATTGTGTCCAGAAAAGGGCCACGAGGATGCTCAGAGGGCTGCAGCAGCTCTGCTATGAGGTCAGACTGAAAGAGTCGGGGCTGTACAGGCTAGAGAAGAGGAGGCTCCAAGGTGACCTTCTTGTGGTCTTCCAGGATCTGAAGAGGGCTACAAAAAAGCTGGGGAGGGACTTTTTAGGCTATTAGGGAGTGACAGGACTAGGGGGGATGGAGCGAAGCTGGAGGTGGGGAGATTCAGAGTAGACATGAGGAGGAAGTTCTTCAGCGTGAGAGGCTGGAATGGGTTGCCCAGGAAGGTGATGTGGGCCACATCCCTGGAGGTGTTTGCAGCCAGGCTGGCAGAGGCTGTGGGCAGCCTGATCTAGGGTAGGGTGTTCCTGCCCATGGCAGGAAGGTTGGAACTGGCTGATCCCTGTGGTCCCTTCCAACCCTGACTAATTCTATGATTCTGTATGCCTTCAGTTCAGTTTATTTGCTTCCTCTATATTTTTAATATGTTTTAATAGTATTTATATATATATATATATATACACACATATACACTCATTACTACAGATCCAGGTATTTCTCTTTTCTATTAAAATTAAATCAATGTTGTTCAAGAATTTGGTTGGTTTGTTACTCTGAATGTGTTAAATTCCTCAGTCTTTGTGTCTTAGCATCCTTTTCACTGAGGCATTGTATGTGTGAACACTTGCAAATTTTGGTGGAGCAGGAAAATATGTTTGATAGAGAAGTCTGGCACTTTGTTTGTATTTAACCCTCAGATGGCCTGTGCAACTACCTAGTGATAAATAAATTGCCATTTACTCACCATGTGAGTGGATTTCCCAAGAGCTTTCTCAACAGTCTGTAAAAAAGTAGAGAAAAAGTAAATTACAACCACGGGTGGCAGGGAGAGCATGAGCAAGAAGCAGCAGGCTTGCCTACATCAAGCAAAACCTCCTAATTCACATGACTCAAACAAGAAAATCAAGTGAGCTGGCAACCCCCAAACAATGGAATGAAGAAGTAATGCAAGAGTAATCCCTAATTAATGCTGTTTATTTTGTAGAAGCAGAGCATTTAAACATTTGGAATCTCATTTAGCACCACCATTCAGGGCATGCTGCTTTTAAAACCTGTGTTTATCGTTTGCAATATGATGCATTACACCTCAAAATGTGCCTGTGCACACATCATGGGCACAAAAAGCCATCTCTAAAACCACCAGCTGTAGTGATTCATACTCATTGTAACTAAACATGAAGGGGGGGGGGCGGGAAATAGATAAAGTAATACATGCTAAAAAAGGAAAAGATTAAATTCTGCACATTTCCAGGCAGAAAAAAATTCTAAGGAACAAGAATACTTTCAAGAGAGAATTTCCCCTCTTTATGCAAAATGCCATTTGGTGACTGGGGTAAGGCATTCTGGAAATTAAATGGAAATGAAGGTGGAACTGGAAATCCAGTTGTGTTTTAGGCAAGGATATGTACATACAGATTAGATATGCCATAATCCATAACCAAATCATGGCTGGACTACTATTTCAGAGCAAGTGAGAGGGGCTGTTGCAAAAAGATCCTGAATAGTCTAGATATGACTTAAACCCGCAGCAAAATCCCAAAGTTCACCTGCTCCTCTAAGACCTTCCCACCTTTAACCCAGAGATAAACACGAGAAAGTGCTGCAAAGATAGCAGGGAGGGCAGAACGAACACTGCACCACGGCAGAGTTTTACTGAACAAGGCTGCAGGAGCGCCCCCGGCCCCTGCACTGTGCCGTAAGCGCCGATGTGATTCCGAGGACAGCAGAGAGCAACCTCGCCCTGCCCCGAATCGCAGCGTCTGCAACCACCGCTTGCTGCAAAACAGCCCTTTGTAGCTGTTGTGTAACTGGTTCACAAGCAGGTAGGCAGAGATCTGCGCCGAGCCCTGTGTCAGCTCTTTCCTGTGCCCTTCCCTTGCCCCATGCACTGACAGCACTCACAGCAGGAGAATCTGCGCAACATCAAAACCAGGCCACAGAGGACCTCTCTCCAGCCCTACCCTGTGGTTTCTCCAGCTTTCTCCATCAGCACTGCTGCCGCTTGCCAGCTTTAAGTACAACTAATACCCTGGAGAAGGGGCTGCTGTGAGCAGGGCAGGGCAAGGCAGACAGCTTGGAATGTGTCAGCTCCAAACCACAGGCTTGGAATCCCCTGCAGATGCCATGTTCAGCTCCACCAAACCCAGGGAACATCTGCATCATGTCACCAAGGGTGTCCATCAGTGACAGCCCTGCCTTCATACTCAGCCCCTGCAGCTGGACTGCCAGGGGAAGGAGCCACTCAGGCATTGCAGCGTCAAGCAGCTCTTCAGGCACTGGAGAACATCTTGCAGAGCTGCTGAAAGAAGCCGTTTCAGAAGACAAACTGTCAAAGCTGACATCAACTGGCAACCCCAGCAGTGCTAACTAGGAAAAAGCCATGCAAGCATTTGACTTTGAGAAAACAAATCAGCTGCTGCAGACTCCTCAGTCAGGATGATGAGATGTTTACCACTTGGGGCAAGGGGCACATCTTGCTCTCAGCCAGGACCAAGGCATAAGTTGACTCCTTTTGGGTTTGCACCCAGGTAGCACTCCCTCCACTCTCACCAAGAGGATTCAAAACCCCAGATTCCCCTTTCCAGAGAAGTTCTCTCTCTCTCACCTTGAGCAAGCATGGCCGGAGGGCATGGAGGTGCAGCAGGGGTGGATGGGGCAAGTGCAGGGGCTGGAAAATGCAGTGTGGTCCCCTAGCCCTCAACCTCAATGGACTTTACAGGCACCACCAAACAAAAATCATAGCAAAACCCTGAAGTCAAAGCAACAGCTTAGTGAAGAAAACACAGAAACAGTGAAAGTTCTGGGGTTTGTTTCTTGCTTTAAGAAAAAAACAAACAAACAAGCATTGAAGTGATGCTTTTCTGTGGCAGTTCTCATGAAACATGGGCATAAGGCAGGTGTGGGGAGGATAAAATAGAATAGAAATACTATAATGGAATGGTAACAAAAGGCCAGCCCTCTCCCTCCTGTAGGCAGGGCAATCTCCTCAGAAGCTGCACGGTCCCAGGTACCAGGCAGAGCATCCTCGGGGCAGAGCCAGCAAACTTCCCTTGGACAAGGGAGCAGGCCCAGCAGGAGCAGGGAAGTGGATCTGCTGCTGATGGGCCCGAGGCGCAGGATGGGGCCCCCTGGTGATTTCCTTGTACCTCAGTAGAAGAGCTTCCATAAGCAATTAATTCACTTACAAACTCAATAGAAGAGGTCCAGCACCTTCAAAGACAAGGCCCTTGTCATTCTACAAGATTAACAAAACACCAATTCTGCCAGCAGAAGTGAGCATCCCACAAAAGGGTTTTGTGTTCTCTGCTCAATGAGTTTTGAGGAAATAGCATCCTTCAGCATGGAGTGAGTGTGGGAAGTTTCCTGTAGTGCAACCGAATTTTACAAGATGCATCCCTCTAGGTTTAGGAGGTTGGAGCCAGGTAGGGGTTGGTCTGTTCTCGTGGGCAGCAAGTGACAGGGCAAGAGAAAATGGCCTCAAGTGGTACCAGGGGACCTTCAGGTTGGAGATAAACTATTTCTTCCCAGCAAGGGTTGTCAGGCACTGAAACAGGCTGCCTGGGTAGGTGGTGGAGTCACCATCCCTGGAGGCATTTAAGAGGCATAGATGTGGTGCTGAGGGATGTGGTTCAGTGGCAGGATTGTGAGCTCTGGGTGAGGAATTGGACTTAATGATCTCAAAGGTCTCTACCAACCTCAACAGCTCCATGGTTCTGTGAAATTACTCATATTAAAATAGTGCCTGGCTGCTCTGGACCTCTGCTCCAGAGTTCATTTCATGGCATGAATTAAGGCTTAGGAGCTTCACCAAGAACAGAGTTAGCTGAAGTCTCTCAAGTATCTCCAAGAAGCACAAAGGTTTGTGTTCCTGCAGCCCTGCCTGGGAAGCCAGCACTGAGCAGGGGCCGTGGTGAGGCAATGGCACTGGGTGCTGCTGAGAGAGAATGACAGAGACCCTTATGTAAGCGTTCTAGTTCTGCAAGGCTGCCAGCCTGCAAGCAAGCTGCTTTTTACCCAGGCATAGCCCAATTTCCTCCCCAAGATGAGCTGCAAATTGAGTTTAACGTTTATTTTAATATTTCCTGCATTCAAATTATATGGGTAAGGAATCCTGGGTGCTCGTGCCATAATCCCATTGCTGAGGAAAAAAAGAATCCGCAGGCCTTCAGTACGACATTGTCATGCAAAGGGATTTGTGTCTCCCTCTCTTAGCTTGGCCAGACTCTGAAACCTTTTAAAGTAAACATATTTTTCTTAGCTGAGCTGGAAAACGAACACAGAAACTTCAGATGGAAAACTGAGCTCTCATCTTTCAAAGTGAACCAAATACCGGGCAGTAAAGAGCCTGGAGTGACAGGGGTTTGCTTACACATCCACTAAGCAACCCAGTGCAGTTCTCAAGCCCTTCACCAAAGTACTGCAGCATAACCTGAGACACACACCAGAGCCTTGCTCTTCACTGAGGATGAAAGTCAGAGAAAGAATCACACCTGTGTTAAATACATTTCAAAAAGGAATAAACCACCACACCAAACCAATGGTGCCTGTGCAGAAGGCAGAGCACAGCAGAGGAGAGCAAGGGGTCTGTAGAAGACACATTTCACATTCGTGTGAACGAAACAATGTGACAGGAAGGCAGAATCATCCTAGCTCTCCACAGGCACACCAAGCAAACTATAATCAGATATCTTTCACAATAGCGAGGGGAAACAAAAAACAAAGGAGAGATTTTAAACTGGTATTTACCTATTTTAATTCAGCAAAGCAAAGGAATTCCACAGCCATTGAAATTCCTCAGATTAGACCCTTTCTCCATGAGGAGGCAAAACACTCATCTCTGTGCTTGATGATGTGCAAGGACAGAGTACAGCAGGGGAAAGGGAGGCAGAAGTGGCCAAGAGTTAATAGTTGGTAATTTCAGGGTACCTGAAAGTGGAGTGTGGCCTGTTCTCCTGTCCTCGATGCCTTCTGAAAAATCAGGTCCCCTTGGAGGTTTCCACAAGAACTGGGACACATAACTAACAATTTGTTAAAACCATGCCCTGAAAGTACCTTCAGGAAATAGATAACCTCAGTCTGAGGAGTATTTCTGAGTGACTGCAGAGAGCATTTGTTAAGCAGAACACAGTGGGACGTCCACAGGGACGTGTCCAGCTGATCCTGCATGAGAAGGGACTCCAGGCTGGCTGACGTGGCTTCAAAGTCCTGTAAAGCACTTTTAAAAGCCAGAACATAATTAGGGAGTAGTGGGACATATTAGCTGTCTGTGAACTTAAGGAGGTTTATAAATTGGTTTCATCCTCGTTAATAAAACAGCAGAATGTGCTGTGAACATCATCACATCATCCAGTGCTACATGAAGCAGCTCTGGCAGCATCAGAGACAGCAGAAGACAGAAGTTGAAAGCACTAAGGAAACACAACAAGTGTTTGCTGGTCATTACAGAGAGACCAGAGCCAAGCAGACAAAGGGATGCCAGGCTGGCTGGAGCAGCCCTGCAGTGACATTGAGCAGCAGCTCCAAGGAGGTTCCACAACCTCATGTAGTAGCTAAAAAGTGTGTAAAGTCCAGGCTGCTGCTTTGACCTCTCTCATCCAACAGAACAGATAAAAGCCACATTCAACAGCTAAATTTGGCTCATTTTGCATCCCTCAGAGAAATTCAGCACACTGAAATGAAGGGTAGAAAGAGAAAAAAGGTCTTAAAGTGTGCAAGGAAGACATTACATAAAACATTTACAAGGAAAGGGCAGGAGGTTCCAGCAATGGGTTCATGTTCTGAGTCAATTCATTCTGGCCAAATCAATTCAAAGTCTTCTGCAAAATTGTCCACATTTAGCCTATACCTGAGGCCAACCTACAGCAGCTGATGCATCACCCCATAACACCTCTCCAGCAGTCAAGGGGAGCAGGAACAGGAGAGGAGACCCTCAGGTTGGAATGGAAATGGTTTTAACAAAACAGCCAAACTCACACCAGCATCAAGCAGGAAAAGTTATCCTCAGCGCAGGGAACGCAGAGCAGGTACAGCAAACAGAGAAGCAGCCTTAGTAGCAAGCTGGGAAGAAGCAAAATGCAGTCCTATCATCAAGCTTCCCCCTTTATATTGAGGGTGACGTTTATGGGATGGGATTCACCTGGAGCCAACTCAGGTGACTGTCCTGCAAGCTGCCCAGGGCCTGCAGCCCATGGCTGTTCCAGTCCCTGCCACACACCACCACAAGAAAAACGCGCCACTGGGCTGTGGTTCTCTGCAGGGTCCCATCCCACCTCCACAGGATCAATGGGCTGCTCCATCCTGCCTGGAGATGGAAGGCAGAGTGCTTTTCTGATCACACCGCTCTGCTCTCCACCCTTCCATCGCAGGCAGGGCAGATGCTCCTGCCTGACACCAAGGGCTCTCTGGTGACACGGGGAGCAGGCAGCTACCCTGCAGCCCTATTGAATTTGCAATTAAAAAAATGTTGGTTTGTTTTGTTGGTGTTCTTTTGTTTGTTTGTTTTTATTTTTGTGAGGTTGTTTTTTTTTTTTTGTTTTTTTTTTTTTTTTTTTGGTTTTTTTTTTCTTCACCAGGGAAAACACAGGAGGCTGCAGAACACCACAGGAGGCAACGAGAGACATTGTTTGTGCACTGCCAGCACAAGCAGGGGAGGGGCAGAGGAGTGTGCGTATCCCCCACCCCCGGCTGGCCACCGCCACCGCTCCCGCAAGCGCCTGCCCGCGGCTCGGCCGCCCCCGCGCAGCGCTGCCGCTCACGTGTCCGGCGGGCGGGACGGCACCGAGTGACGCAAAACTGAACCTGAACTTTAACCCCCCCCCGCCCCCCGACACCCCTCCATGACAGGGGGGAAGAAAAAAAACAGGGGGGTGCCATGGTGGGGAGAACCCCAATGTGGAGCCCCAAAGGCTGGAGTCACCCCGGCAGCGGACAGCCCCGGCAGGCTGCACCGGCACAAAGGCTCCGCGGCGTTCCGCAGGCGGAGGATCCGCGCCTTGGAAGCGGAGCAGAAATAGAAGTGCAGGGGTGGGGACTGCGGGCTCGGAGGAGCCTTTTGTCTGGCGATGGTGCGACTAAAGATAATCTTTGTTTATCTTGCGTGTTTAACTTGTGTCTCCTACATCCGAAGTATTGGGGGAAATGAGAGCGGCTGAAGGAGCCCAGCGCAGGCTGCAATTTCAAGGCACAAGGGAAGGCAGGAAAAAAACAGCTTGGCAGTTACGATGCCATTTTTGCTTGTTTTCCTTTACCATCTCTCCCAGCCCCGTGGTACAGCCAGGGCACAACGAGGTCTGTTTGACCACCAGCTGCCCAGCAGAGTGAGGAGGTGAAGTGATGTCCCACTGGTGACACCTGGGCAGGGCTGCGATGCGCCCCGGCAGGGTCAGCACAGCTGAGAGAACTTGGCAGAGGAACAAGCTGAGGGCAGCCCAGACCTGCCCAGGGGTGAGCGTTCAGTGCCCCCCCAAATTAGTGCAGCTGAGGAGCCCGGGGGAGTGCAGAGCCTGCCAGCCCCAGGGCTGTGGGAGCCCCTCCAGCTGCTGGTGTGTCCCGGTGGGGGGCTGCACCCATCTGCCCCATTACAGCCCCCGCATTGTCCAAGTGGAGGCAGCAGCAAGTTCAGCGCCAGCAGGGAGTACGCTGAGGATAGAGATAGCTGTGGAAAACTGCGGTTCCCTGTGAAGGGGCAATGAAATGCAGCTAATGATACAGTTCATGGTGTGCCAGCCAGGCCCCTCCATGCCGCACGCTGCTGCTGCTGCTCTGAATTCCTCATGAAGCTGCAAGACAGCCAAGAAATTACAGGAGCTGCACTGTACTTCTTAAATGGATTCCTCTATTGCTGGTTACCAAACCTCCAGCACAGGACAGCTCAGCATCAGAGCTGGGAGGGAAGGCAGGTGGGAAGCATTGGGATCTCTGCAGACTGGCAGACTTTGCTGTTTGTCTGTACAGCTGTTACAAAGGCAGCCCACCAATAAATGTAAATGTGGCTCCAGCTGCAGAGCAGCCACTCCATTTGGGTGATCTTTCACTTCTAAATCCTCTTCCCAAAATTAAGAAAATAATCTCTGGGACCTGAAGTCATTTTCAGAGCATAACAACAGGCCTATAACTTTTTTTTGGAGGGGAACTATGGGTAGAACAGACCATGAGACTAAAGCTGGTTTCTGAAATGAGACCCTGCAGAAGACACCACTCCATGTCACACTTGTCCTGTCCCATGAGGTTCTACCCAAGCAGTTCAGATCTTCTCTGTGGAGCCAAAAAACCAGAGAGCTCATGAGCAGAACATTCCTCCAGCCCCCAGGACTTATCCTTGGCACAGCCTTGAGAAATGGGGCTCAGGATGGGACCCCAGTGAGGAACATCCCTTCTCCAAACACCTGTGACCTCCCACTGCTCTCAGCAGGCCCCAGGCCACTGGCTGCCCTTCCCAAAGACAGTCTGCCTCTTTTAATTTATTTTTCACTGTCTCTCTCCATCCCTATCTCACACAACTTCCATGAGCTTTTGCTCTCCTCGGAGGAGAGTGGAGGGCAGCTCTGTCCAGTGTGCTCTGGAGCAGTAACCAGAGACCAGATCAGAGTGTCAAAATTACAGCAGATGAAGAACCAAGTGGGCAAAGCAGCCAAATGATGCTCCAACAGCACATCTAAAGTGAGCAATGCCTTGTGCCTGGGGAATAGAGAATTCCCTTCTTTTGCACTGGCTGGGTTTAGATCCCTGGCACTTGCAGAGGTTTTCAGGCAGAGTGGGTTTTAGAGAGCAGTCAGAAGTGACAGCACGAGACCCAAACGTGACGCGCTGGCTGACTGTGGGTGAAGGACGCGGCTCTGGGGTGGGTGTCGTGGGAAGGCAGCCGAGTGCAGGCTGCTGGCGAGGCTCCAGCCGTGGAAGCTGGCCTCAGCTCCTCCCAGAGACTATCAGCTCCTCTCCTGCTCCAAGCTGTTGAGCAATAAAGCTCTGAGTTGTCAGACTGATGCTGCTCTCTCAGGCAGAAGTGGTCATGATTCAGTCATCGGTGAAACAGCTCCTGATACTACAACTCCCTGAGCTCTGCTGGAATTAGGAGTGCAAATATAAGCACTAAAGAATTTGTTTTGTTAAGCTTTTGGGTGAATATTTGTTTGTTATTATCTTTATGTTTGCGATGTCTCAGCAGCGAGGACTGAGCAGACACTGCTGAAATCTTTCCCTGCGTGCAGCAGCAAGGCTGTGCATGTCGCAGCTGCTTCTCAGCAGCACAAGTGACATTATGAAACGTGGATTTATTTCTTCATCATGTCCTCTCCCTGCCACCAGAGAAAAGAGGATGTCCAAGTTCCACAGAAGCACTGAAACTGATGGGACTGGTAAAGCTGAGCTTGTCAGCCCCTGCTCTCCTCGTGTTGAATTCCTTCAGCATCCCCAGTGTGACCTGGGATCCCCAGCGAGCACTCCTGCCTGTAACCCATTGGTTTGGCTTTTGCCTGTTCTGGGGTGGAGGGGGGTGTGTGTGTTTGTGTGGCTGTTTTGGTTTTCAAAAAGTGTTTGTTTTCCAGCGGGACCAAAATGTTGCACTTGCAGTGTTTGTGTTTCCAAACCACATTCAAATTTCTGCTCACCAGCACCTGTTCCTCAGCACAGGATTCCTCTGGCTGTCTCCCTCCACTAGAAAGAGTTCCTCCTCCACAGCATTTCCAGAACAGCTGAGACATTTCCCAGCAAGTGTTACCCATTTCCACATTCTCCACATGATGCTGTCAGGAACTCTCTAGCAGTGTGCCTGTGAATCAAAGCCAGGATTTTAGAGGGAAACATAAACAGTAAAGCTCTGGCTCTCTCCTATGCTATTGTTCATACAACAAGCGTGTCTGTAACAGATGTGCTCCCATTATCCTTTTCTCCTCGACATTGCCTTCACCGTGAGGATGACAACAACACCCGAGTGACTGAGGACAAAGCACTCCTGATCCAGTGGTGCTGGAAAGATTTGTGTCTTCAGGAAAATTTCTGAGGCAAACAAACCACCAGGAAAAATTGGTGTCCTACAAAAGGGCAGCAACTGAACTAACCATGGCCTGTTACTGGCCTAGGCATCTCTTGGGCAACAAATGTCCATGAGAAGTGAGACAGGGAAAAGACTTAATCAGGAAAGAAGCTAGGAACAGATCTAAAAAAAGAGCTTTTACAGAAAGGGTTCCCTGGCTAAGGCCAAGTTTCTCTCTGTAAAACCCAAGCAGATCACAGCCGCCCAGGCTCTCTGATCTAAAGCACATTTCTGGTTGTGTTGCAGAACAGCCTTCTGCAGGATACAGCCCGGGGCCCTTCCAGCCTTTCTGGCCATGCTGGCTGTCAAACGTGCACACAGAGCTTTGTTCACAGGAAGAACCATGTTCTGCTTCCAGGCTCTTAGAGAGTTGAGATCAAACCCTGCAATAAAACCCTCCAGCAGCAGCCAATCCTGTCACATGCAAATATCTAAACTTCTACTGAATCCTCTCTCCCGGTCAACCATCTGCAGCCTCCCTCACCCAAGAACACTGCCAGAGGTTCATGTGTTCCTCACCATTTCATGTCCTAGGCATAGCCAAAGTGTAAAATTATCCTGTTCATCTTATGATTGGAAAAAAACTTGCTGAACTTAACAATCAACAAGTCCAGATATACTGCTACCATCTGAAACCCAGGTTTGAAACTCACAGCCCCTCATGGTTCTGTTAGTCAAGCCCTGTGAAGTGTTGCACTGCTAGGTGCAACCAGAAAACAAACCCCTTCAGTCAAAGCTGCTCATGGCCCTTTGCTTTACCCCTAAACAGACACAAAACCCCCAGAGCAGCTATTTGGTCATACCTACAGGCTCTGAGGGTCATCAGGACTGGCTTGAGGCCACTTGCACCTCCAGCAATCCACTTCCTTCCCTGCAGCAATGGGGACCAGTCCTCCCTGCCAGCTTCTCACCATGGGACCTTGAGATGAACCACAGATGACTTCTTCCCACCCCTAGCAGGTCCCTGACCAGATGCCCAACCTCCTTGCTCCCCACCCCTCCTCCTTTTCACACTGCTCTTGCCTTTTCTTTTTCAAGCTTTACACCTGCCACATCTCCCTGCAGCAGGCAGCCTCTTCTCATCTGCTGTTCCAGTTTGCTCTGGCTTATAGCCATTGTTCCACAGCTGGATGTCTGTGCATCAGGCCAGACCTACCAGAGGTAGCCAGACCTAGCAGAGGTAGCCAGACCTCCTTCTTAACCCCTTCGGCTTGCCCTCCACAGGTGTCCAGAATTTAAGCTTTTTAATAGATTAACTAGAAGATTTAAGGGCTAACCCCCCCACAAAACCACGGGAAAATGCTGCAGCAGCCTGCAGCCAGAGGTGGCCATTTACTTGCTGAGCTTGTTTGCTGTCAAGTAAATGACAAAATAAATTTCATTTTCCAATTTCTGTGTCGGAGGGTGCAGAAAGGAACTGGAGAGAAAAGCATGGCCCTGGAGAAACACTCCGACGTGAGTGCTACCACCAGGCTGTGCCTGGCACTGATGGCCCAGGCAGGGTGGGCAGACTCTGCTCAGCCAGCTGGCAGTTTTCAGGTGAGAGCTGATGTAGGTGCAGATTGGTCACCAGCAGTGCTGCATCTCCTTGCTTTTCACTCCGCGTGGCCTCTTTCCTGCGCTTCTCCAAGAGCCGGAGAAAGGAAGGCAGAGAAGTGATGCGGACGGACAGACGTCTAACCCCGCAGCGGCTGCTGTTCTCCGGCCGCAGCGGCTGCTCCTCTAACCCCGCAGCGGCTGCTCCTCTACCCCCGCAGCGGCTGCTCTTCTAACCCCGCAGAGGCTGCTGTTCTCCGGCCGCAGCGGCTGCTCCTCTACCCCCGCAGCGGCTGCACCTCTACCCCCGCAGCGGCTGCCCGGCTAACCCCGCAGCGGCTGCTGTCCTCCGGCCGCAGCGGCTGCTCCTCTAACCCCGCAGCGGCTGCTCCTCTACCCCCGCAGCGGCTGCTCTTCTAACCCCGCAGCGGCTGCTGTTCTCCGGCCGCAGCGGCTGCTCCTCTAACCCCGCAGCGGCTGCTCCTCTACCCCCGCAGCGGCTGCTCTTCTAACCCCGCAGAGGCTGCTGTTCTCCGGCCGCAGCGGCTGCTCCTCTACCCCCGCAGCGGCTGCTCCTCTACCCCCGCAGCGGCTGCTCTTCTACCCCCGCAGCGGCTGCTCTTCTACCCCCGCAGCGGCTGCTCTTCTACCCCCGCAGCGGCTGCTCTTCTACCCCCGCAGCGGCTGCTCCTCTAACCCCGCAGCGGCTGTTGCCCCCCGGCCCCACAGGCTCCCGGTGCCGGCGAACGCCGCTCCCTCGCGTGGCCGAGCCCAGCCGCTGCCGGCTCTGCGGCGCTCCCGATTCATGGAAATTCCTTGGGGAAGGGATTGTTGGCCTCTGTTCGCACTCCCTGTGCAGTCGCAGGCGTGTTCGGACACGCAGCAGCACGAAGGTACCAATGCAGCGCGCACAGACAGTGTAGGATACACGGTTGCACCCACTGCCTCTGGGTGAAAAGGCTATTAAAAAAAAAAAAAATCACCTCCCCCGGAAAATCAAGAGAGAAAACGTGCCCAAGGTCTGCCAGGCAGAAATGTGCAACTCCAAAGGTGAGGGGGATGGAGTTTTTCATAGGCAAGCATAGACTGAGCTTTTGCCCTGAGACACTAAACTCACAGAGTGGCCTGGAAATTAAAGATGTGAAACTGCTGGATTCCTTTACAGGACTAACACACACCCTGCAGTCTCTTTTCAGGGTGTGCAGAACCCTGTGTAAGACCTGGGAGCACTATGAGACACCCATGGGTCCACAAACCTCACCTGTGTGTCTGAACTCATCCCAACGGCCACCACAGTCCATGGAACAGGCTCCCTAGAGGGGTTGTGGAGTCTCCTTCTCTGGAGACTTTCAAGGCCTGTCTGGATGTGTTCCTGTGTGACCTGAGCTAGATTGGATGGTCCTGTTGTGGCAGGGGGGTTGGACTGGATGAGCTCTTTGGGTCCCTTCCAACCCCTGACATCCTGTGAGCCTGTGGTGCCCACTGTGAGGAAGTGCAGAGGAGATGGGTGATCAGTGCTGGTCATAAGCACCCTACCAGTGTGCTCTGAGAGCTCGGAGCCCCCTCCCTTGCCCTGCTTTCCAACCGCACACTGGGAACCTCCTGTTCAATCTCAATGCAGCAGAGCCTTCTCCACACAGAATTGCACAAGTCTCCTGCAAACAGGTCCCCAGAGACCAGAAATAAAATGACCAGTCCCACCTCCAGGCACACTGCAACTCAATCAGCAGAGCAATGAATGATTTCCCCTGCTTTCCAGCCAAGTGTGGCAGAATCTTGCTATGAAACATCCCTGTAAAATGAATTCCTCCACAGAAGCACCACAGTGGAAAGATGGGGAAAGGTGACCACAGAGCTACTGAACTCAGCACTGAGTTACCTGGGCAAGAAAGTATCTCACAGGCAGTGCAACAGGCTTGTGCCAGCAGTCCCAGTGAGTTCAGGTGTTCCCTGCTGCTATCAGCAGCCCTTCAGATCTGCCTCACACACATAGCTACTAGAAGCTGTTGCACAGAATGGCCAGAGACCAAGAATTCAACTCCCCTCAGCACAGGACACAGGATGTCACTGAATCCCAGCCAGCGCCGAGAGTGCGCTCCGCAACTTCCCACCTCACCTTCTCAGTCTCCTTCACAGCATTCCAGCATTTGCTGCATTCAAGGTGCAAAACGTCCTTGAAAGGGGAAACAGTGCAGAGAGTGGGAGCAAGCTGCAGCTCTGTACCTCCATGCTTTCCAGGAACTTGCAGCTGCTTTTCCTTCAACGCTGACTGAGGCTGGTCCTGCTCCGTTCAGAAAAAGAGACCTGTCTCTGCAGGAGTTTCCTCTCAAACAGCCTCCCCCATCATTAAGGAGCCATAATTCAAGCTTAAAGACTTTGGAAAGAAATTCATCTTCCTGCAGAGAAGGAAGAGTGATGCACAAACAGTGGAGCGATCTAATTTTAGCTCATTCAGACAATGTGCTGGATCCCTGTGTGTTTACTGTGGCTATTTATGGGCCTCCAGGCTGCTGGAAGTGAAGGCACTTTGCAAGCTCATCTGAATGTTGACATTCCACAGCCTCCGGGGCTGGGTTAGCAGAAGGTCTCTCAAACCCTAGGTCTTCTTCAGGTCTTTGTTTGAGTACATTAAAAAAAAGCCCACAAACATCAACATATCTTCTGGCTGCAGATGGACTTTAACAAGGTACCCAGGGCCACATCCCCACCACACACATCCAGGGGTTGAACTGGGATTCCAGCTGTTTCCCATGGTACCATGGAAGGCTTTGGACCATCAGCTCCCGCTCTTCTCCTGTAGGATGAGGACAAATATTTTTTCCAGTTCCTCTTGTCTGACACACAGACCACCTTTTGTTAAAATGAGATGCAGCTCCTGGGCCAACTGCTGCTGTAGAGCAGACAGATGCTGCTTTAGCTCATGGTGGCACTCAGGTGTCTGAGTCAGAGATTCTCAAGTTGAATCGTAGAATGGTTTAGGTTGGAAACGACCTCAAAGCTCATCCAGTTCCAACATCTGTGCCATAGGCAGGGACACCTCCCACTAGAACAGGTCACTCAAGGCCTCATCAACCTGGCCTTCAACACCTCCAGGCAGGGAGCAGCCACAACCTCCCTGGGCAACCTGTGCCAGTGTCTCACCACCCTCACTGCAAACAACTTCCTCCTAGTATCCAGTTTCAATCTCCCCTCTGCCAGTTTAAACCTATTCTTCCTCATCCTGTCATTACCAGACTTTGTTAATAGTCCCTCCCCAGCCCTCCTGTAGGGCCCTTCAGATACTGGAAGGCCACTCCAAGGTCTCCTGCAGAACCAGGGCACAGGCACCATGCTACAAACACCAGGAGGCCACTGGAGAGCGAGCACAGCCAGGGAAGAGCAGGCTATGACCAAGATCAAACCTTCAGTTTCCCTGTTGGGAAGTCACTGATTATCTGCCTTGTGAGGAGCCTTGGCATGACCCAGCAGTGCCCTGGGCTGAGGGCATGATTCTGCTCAAGAAAACACAGAACGGTGGAAGCCTCAGGTTGCTGTGCAGCATGAGAGGGGTGGAGAAGGAATGGTTCTTCACTGCTGGAGCCTCGCACAAGGAAATCATCAGGTTTGAAATGCGAGCCAAAGGAAATTCTTCTCCAGACAAGGCCCAGGGAAATTGTGTAAGTGGCTGAGCAGGGCGGGTGCCAAGTGGTCCTGCAGGTTCCAGAGGATTACACCAGTGCTGCAGAAACCTCCTCTGGCAGCTGGAGGAAAGAAAAACCAACAGAAGTTCTGATGCAGCCAGATGCTTCAGAGGTCCCCAAGCTGGTGACTGCCAGAAACTGGGTGGATAAAAGAGGATGACACTTCTCAATGTCATGTTGCTTCCCCAGAGGGCCATGATGAGAGCATGGGGGGCTCTGGGCCCATCCAGGACAGCAACTCTTTGCAGTGGAGCCTGAGAGCAGTCTGCTGGGCTCCTCTGTAAGAGGAACCTCCAGGGTTAACCATGGTTTCTCTCAGTTTCTCTGCTGTCTTGGCTGACTTGTGGGGCAGAGCAGGAATGCACAAGCAGAGTCAAGAGAACTGCAGCACCATTCACTTCACATCTAGAAACTGCACCAACATTTGCCTCAGCTTCCCAAAAAATGCCTCTAGAAAGCTTCTGAAATTTTTCTTGACAGCACAGGCAGTTTACAATGTCTGAAAGACTTTTTTTTTATGGCATGCTACGAACAAAATTCAAATATCAGTGCCAAGAAGCAGTGATTTACATCACTCTCTCCAGGGTGGGGCACAGTCTGTCCTCAGCTCCATTAGAGGCTCCACACAGACCCTGCTGCTGAGCTGTTTATGGCTGTAAATGCAAGGGTATCCATTCCCAGTCTCCACAGACCTTGCAGCAGAGCAGGCTCCGTGGCAGGGCAATGGGGGAAGGCAGGCAAGTCCCATTCTATGATTCTACTCTGCCACCACCAAGATCCAGAAGCACAGGAGCTCTACTCAGGCTTCTGAGCTGCAGCAGATGCCTCTCAGGAGAAACCTAGGGGTAGCAACCCCTGAAAGCCCAGCAGATGCAGGGGCTCCCAGGCAGCCCGGCTGGAGCTTGGCGAGCTCCGGCAGAGATGCTTCTGGAAAGGCACCGAGGGGTCGTCGCTGCAAGTGCAGCAGACCCGCGGGGCAGCCCGGGCAGAGCCCTGCTGGGCTGTGCTGCCCTCTAGTGGCTGTTCTGCCCCCAGCCCAAACTCCTCACAGGGCCTGGCTCCCGCAGCCGCGGCCGCTCCGCTCCCCGCCCGATGGTTCTGGAAGCGGGGCAAGGGCAAGTGCCGATTTTGAGCGGTGCAGCAGGGAACGCAGAGGCAGGAGCGGTACAATCCCACTGGCTACCCTCCGTGGTCTCTCCAGCTTTGGCTGAGCGGCTCTCCTGCAAGCTGCAGCTCCTGGGAGGGCAGCTCTGGTTCTAAAGTGCTCTCTGCTCCTTCGCTAACACAGTTTCATCTTAAGCAACACTTTAAGGATAAATCACCTGCTTCAAAGCACAGTTCAGGCTTGGCTTCTAGTCTGGAGTTCAAGAGCTGAGATTCCTACCCTGGTGCAGCATTCTCATCACCAGGGGCTCAACTTGTACCTGCTCATTTCAGCAGAAGGTACATTCTTCAGCACTTAGAACTGATGAAAGGAGACACAAAGCACAAGTTTGAGACCATACTTTGTCCAGAGGTGTACAGAAGCACTGCAACCTGGAGATTTGGAGATCGGCAGTGCCCAGTGTGCAAATGAGAGCAGCAGTGAGTGAAGAGCAGCATGGAAACAAGACCATGCAGGAATAGCAGCTCCTGCCAGAGCAGCCAAGACTCTCTGCCTCTCTGCAGTTCATCAGACTGCCCAGGTCTGGTGTGTGAATGCTGCCTGCTGCTGCATGCCAATGCTTGAGCCTTACTGCTAACCACAATGAACAGGGACAAAGAGCAAGTACTGCAAAGCCACCGACTCATAAAGCTACACCTTAGCTGCTCTGATTCTGCACAAAGTTCCGAATACCAGAAGGAACAGGAGTTGTCATTTCTGGCACTCCCATCACAGACCTGCCATCCTTAAGCTGGATAAAAATAAAGTATTTGTGGAAACCTAAAATAAAAGTGACAAGGCACAGAAGGAGATCAAGAGCGAGCATACTGGATTCAAAACGAGGCAGCACAGTTTAGGTTTTTTTAAGCCCGAAGGAAGAGCTGTTGCCTTTTGTCATGTCAACATCAGAAGAACTTCACTACAGGCAGAAGCCTGAGAGGCTGCAGCCCAGTGCTCCTCACCCATCGCTCATGGCAGGGGCATCCACAGTGGTTCTGGCTCATCCACAGAGGCCCTGGGTGTGAGCTGTGCCCAGACGCTGCACTGCAGTCAAGTGATTGCAGCCTCTCCTCCCTGGAGAGATTCAGCTCCCATCCAGTGGGTTCTGAGGACAGCCAGCACAGGAGTGTGCTTCCTCCTTGCACATCTCACCCAGACACACTGGCGCAGCTTCTCCTCAGGTTCTGAAGAGTGCAGCAAACTCCTTAACGTGAACAGAACTGAGCTCCTAAACCAGGGTGCAGTGAGAAGAGGGGATGCCCACCACACATGCACCACCACCACCTACAGAAGCACACTCAGATTGCCACTGGGACATCCTGCAAACACCGACCTGCAATCCCCTGCAACTCTGGCCACTTGTGGGTGCCACAAGCACTACGACTGTCCCTGTCCCTTCAGTGCCCATGTTTTCCACATAGAACCATCAGGGCAGCAACAAACAACACTGCAGCCTGCTGAAGCTGCCAGTCTCCGTCTTCTACAGCACAGGCCCCAAGGGCTGAGTCACTGCTGGAACCAAACCCAAGTGTGACCTAGGAACCAGCTGGTGAACTTCCTGAGAAGAGGAAAACAAAGTGATAGAGACCAGACAACCCTCCTCTCCACACAGAGAGCAGGTCTTGCAAAGCCCTGTGCAAGATCTCCTGCAATACAAGAAGAAGTCATGGAGAGAAGCTCAACAAAAACCAGCAGAGAAGCTGCAATTGCCTGGCTGTCATGCAAAGATAACTTGGGTGCTTGATCCAAAGGAAACATTTTGCATCAACATGCACTGCTCAGCAACCCAGAACACATAGCTGAGTACAACAGCATGTGCAGTATTCCCCTTCCCCCCATTAACAATCAGGATCAGTTTCACCACCTGGGTTTCAGTTCTTCACTTCAGGAGATGGCAGCAGCACTGCCAGGGAAGCAGTCTGAGCATGCTGTGCCCAGTACTGCTGCACAGTGAGCAGCCAAGCTGCAGGAGAATGCAGGGTTCTTACTTTGCTGGGTATAAACTCAGCTATGATAAAAAACTTTTAATTAAATCTATTTTATTTATCAGCTTGATTGCTCACAATTACCCCTCTCAATCAATAAGCAGTCCAATACTTGGCTTAACTTGAAAGACTAATTTAGCACCTTCTTAAGGCTGAGTTCAATCTCCAGCTCATTCCCTCCAAGGAAGGGGGGTGAATTATTGCACCTGCAAAACATTAACTTTAGTTGGAAATTAACTGGACAAAGCTTCACATTTAATACAATTACGAAAAGACAGGTAATGGGAAAAAATACCTTAAATTAAGACTTTTCCAGTTGTAGCAAAGAACACAACAAGTGATTAAGAAGTTGTAGTTTTTAAATATTTTTTTTTCCCATAAAAACATACATAGGAATGAACAAAACTATTCCCTAATGGGACAAAGCAGAGCACTTGGAGTAAAGTAATTTTTCTCGTGACTTGATCCGTTCAGCTAACAAGCTCCCACTTTGTGGAGCACTCCATGCCTCCTGGAACAGCCACACCTCCCCCCTCTAAAATCAGACAGACAGGTTACCCAGGAAAGTCCAACACAGCAGCTCTGCATGACAGTACACAGGCAGGAGGCAGCAGTGCTGTCAGGCTCAGCATAGCCTCTGACCATGTTCCCTCCCATCTAAAGCTCCCCCCTCACACGGGTTTGGTGCTCCCTGGAACAGATTACTGACCAAACAAGAAGACTCTACAACATTTCCAATGAGTTCAGCTTTGTTTTAATGACAGGGGGCAATTCTTAGAGAGGACATTGTGCAGCTAATAACTACAAAATATAGAGGTTTGTTGGTGTGGTCTCAGGATGCCAATTGGAACTATAACTTTGGATCAAGGCAATTAAGTGAGAAGCCAGAGCACCTGGAAATGCACACTAAGGTTTTACTTCAATCCTGCAACACTTCTTGAAGAACCTGGGAAGAGTGCAGTTGGCAGAACAGCATAGATCACAAAAACTGGAAGGGAAGAATACATGGCAACAGTGATCCACATGATGTGGGGTTATTTCATCACAAGAAATGTTTAAAAAAGTGTCAATGTTATTTAAAAAGTTTTTGTGTGTCTCCCCACCCCCCCACCGCCGCCCCCGACAGATAAACTTCTCCTTAGTCAAAATGGGTTTAAAAAAAGTTTCTCAAAACAACAGCAACAATCAAACCCCACAAATTGTTGTTTCCTTTAATCCAGAACACCTCTAGTGCTGCAGGGCCAGTCATGTACAGGGCAGATTCTTTGGGGCATTAGTCACTGAACCTCAGCACCCCAGCTTATGAGGATTTGTCCTTCCTGCTGCGGGGGGAGTCTGCTCCATTGGAGGTCACTGTCCCATTGATCCCATTCTCTGGAGGGGAGAGGAAGGTACAGTGAGAGGCTCTGCATTTGACTGCACATTGTGGGTCCTGCAGGAACTCCCTGAGCATCTTCTGATGCATCTTGTGTTACAACTCGTCAGAGCTCAGCACCCACAGTATAAAACCTGACACCACCACGAGGCCTGGTGTGGGCCATGGCCAGACCCTGCACCTTATGCATCATACACCCTGAGCATCGCACACCCTGCACCCAGCACCGGGGTTTTAGGAGATAGCAAACCATCTCCTTGTCCCCTGTCCTTGAAGTTCAGAGGTAATACAAAGCAAGCCTGAACTGAATTGTACGAAAAATGCAGGAGTAATTGATTGTGAGAACAGATCCAAAATCATCTCTGCCCCCTTTTCCCAAGGGGACAAGCCGTTAGCATGGCACATTCTGCTCTAGTAGTGAAGCCAGACAATAAAAATCTCATGCTGCATTAACTCAAGAAATGGTAACTCCTTCAGTCAATTAGGAGTGTGAAATCAATTAATGCAGTGGATTTTTAGTGACAACCCCCCAAACAACAACATTCACCAATGTTCCCTGTTTCTGTACTGAGCCATCTCCCTTGCAAGTGCAACATGAAATGTTTCTCTCTAAAAGGGGCTCTTTGTTATGTGAAGTTGGCTTTGGGGAGCCAAGGCAAGAGGGAAACTGAAAACACAAACCTCTTTCTTTTCTGGAGGACTTTCCTTTAGCTGCTACAAACTTCTTCTTCACTGACTGAGGCTGAGAAGAAGAATGCTCTCTCCACCTCCGAAGCTGGAAATTGATGAACTTCCACATCATAAAGGCCTGAGCCATGCAGATGGAGGCCAGCACACTGATCCTAGGGACAGAACACAGGCACAGCTTCACCAGGACCTTGGTCTCTTATTCAGAGGGAAGCAGAACACCACCTCAGGATGGTTTGTACATCGGACTGCTTTTTATCCGGGTTCCACAAGTGAGCAATACCTTCTAGACCACAGGAATTTGTAAAAGTGTGAACCTTTGTGCTATTTCCCCCTCTCCTAGGGCCAGCCATTATCTAGGCCATGCAGAGGAGTTGGCTCATGTAGGCACTGGCATCAGCAGAGATGAACAGAAGCTGTTTACTGTACCTAACAGCCAGGATGTTGAAGTTTCCAGTACTGAAGTTCAGCTGCTGATCTTCTGCTCTTGCCAGTCCAAAGCCGAAAGTGAGGACCGAGAGGATCAAGGTGAGAAGCCTCCCCAACACAAAGAGAACTGCCCACAGTGAAAACCTGCAAGGGAAACACCAAACACACCATGGGAATTTCTATGCACAGTACAGGTGCCAGCAATGCAAATATTCACTCCCTACCACATAAATTAATTCAAAATTTAAGAGCTTGCCTAAATTCATTCTTTTGTGCCTATCCTAAACTCGTCTTGAATTGTCTTCCAGTAAAAAATTAACAAGCAAGACAAGGTCTGCCTCACAATCTAAACTCACCTCAAACCATCAAAATATTATCAGTCCCTGCAGAGCTGGCTGTACTGGCAACCTCTGCTGCTCCTTTCACTACAGAACTGGGGTTTCTCTCAAACATTCAGACTTTATTCTATTTTATACCAGCATTAACATGCATTCAAATAGTAAATAAGGTTAAAAAAAAAAAAAAAGTTGGTTTAGAGACATAAATACTGAAACCAGCTTGCAGAACTGGGGCCTCTAAGGGAACACTTTGAAGCTCCTTGCAGTTTTGGTTCCTTTTTAGTTCAATGCAGAGGGTGGGTTCTGAGGCAGAAATCAGGTGGATTTTGAGCACAGACTGCTTACCCCTTCTGGTATCTTTCATCGCTGAAGTAGAAGAGACGGGATATGTGGAAAAGAAACTCGACGAAGTAATGCAGCACCAGAAGAACAAGTCCCAGATGGGTCAGGCTACCAAAACAAATTAAACAAACATTCAGAGGTTGTGTTAGGTGGTTATGACAGAGAGTGAAGCCAGCAAAAACATACAACTTCACTTACTTCAGGAGATAGGCTCCAGCAATATGAAAGAGATAAAGTCCAATGTAGACAATCTGACGAAAGATGTCCTCCTGTGAGGAAGGGAAAAGCAAGGACATGCTGCAGTGCTGTGTTACTGCAAACTGCTCCCAGGCCATGCAGCTTCCTGGTTTATCAGCCACCTTGTCCTGGCATTTAGTCACTCTGCCACACACAGCTAAGCTGCTCACTGGCCAAGAGTAATCAGTGCACCTTGGGCATGCACTGTGGTCAGACAATGCAGCGAGCATCCAGAAGATGCTTTTCCAAATGGCCTGGTTTTATCTGCTCTGACTACTGTGGATTTGTAGTGGCTGGCTGATCCAATCCTGATAGGATGCACTGCTGTATCTGCAGAGAACTTCCTGCTGCACATCAGATCCTGTCAGATCACCACAGAAATAACCTCACAGTCTAAGAGCCAAGATGAAAAGGTTTCCAAATGCTGACACCTCCTTCAAAACTTCAGGATCATCTGGAACACTGCTGCTAGCAGAGAGAGAGTAATGTCACTAACTAGCCATTTTAGCCAGCCTCATTCAGCTGAACACTTCACAAAAAGAATTTATAGTGAGCAGTGTTCTGAGACCCTCCCCAATAGCGAAAACCCTTAGCTGGGGAAAGGATGCTGTTAAAATCTGAATACTGAAAAAATCCCAATACACAGCTAACCAGAACTGCTAACTGCTGAGGACAGTGAGATCTAAATCTAATTCCAGAGGTTAATATTCCTTGAACTTATGAAATTCTTCACTGCTCAGGACTCATGATGCAGCTGTAATTTCAGTGAGACTACTCAGACTACTCATCACAAGAAACACAAGAGTTTGAAAGCAAAATCTCTAATCAGTTTACTCAAGGGAAATTCTTTTAGTAGATGTGCAAACAAAAATGTTGCATATCAACAGATATGTAACACTTCTCCTGCATCCAAAAATACAGGATTTAACTGAAAATTAAAAGTCTCACATGGACATCTGAGAACCCAAAATTCCATGAGGACAAGTGGGTACCACAGCAAAGTCCAGGGTAGGAAATGCAGGATAAGAGGTGACTCTGGAAGACCCAAAGAGGTGAACTATTCCCTTGTTGCTGCTGCTTGCCTTGGGACTTCTTTGGGTTGCATATTGAACTCACTTTTTTAGTTTTCTGGAAGTACAGCTCTGGGAAAGCATGGAACCAGTATGCCAACTGTAAGATGTAGAAAAACTTCATTTGAAACCTGCACAACACAGCAAGAATTGAAAAAGAAATAAAAATCATTAATGAACTTAAAAGGCTTCAGAAGCTTTCTAGTGAACACACTCACTGTCAACACAGATCCTTCCTGCCAGGCAGTTCAAAAGACTTTGAACAATAAGATAAATAAATCCTGTAAAAACTTAATTCTTTGAGTAACAACCTGCAGAGGGAACCCTGGATGCTGCACACTGGCAGTCCAGTTCCTCCATAAATACAAGGACATTAGCGACTAGCTTTGTTTTAGAGACCATTTGTCCTACATTGTAGGTGACACAGCCCAAGTTGAACACGCTCCCTCCTCCCCGCCACAACCCTTTCAGGAAGGAGCCTTACGGAATCAGAGTGTGTGGATAGTCCCTCCACAGGGAGGTTGGGTCTGATATGTAGTTCTCCTAAAAATACAAACATCAATAAGCCAACAGGAAACCCTCCGAGATACCACTTCCTGGTTAGCAAGAACAAATGAACACACATGCAGGGCTGGGTTTGTGCACATGCTGCTGTGCCTCTACAGAGAGGCACACACCTGGACCAGCAGCACTGAGAAAGCACCCTCATGGAGCCAGGCAAGAGGGCTCCCTCCCAGAGCCAAGAAAGTCATACTCACAGAGACAAGGATGCTGGTGCCCCAGACACAGGAGAACAGGTAGAATGCGCTGAGCTGCCCGGACTCATTGAACTTGCTGTGCTTTGTTTTTGAGAAGTGCATTTTCCTGTTAATTTTCTGAAATGAGAGCCTGGGGTTATTTGTCTATAGTGCTTCACATTTGCCTGTTACCTGCACTACCACACCTGTAAGCCTCAATTTGTGTTTTAACAGCTAAGAGCTTTCATGCAAAAGTTTACAATAAAGCCTCAAGAAAACCTGACAATTACCTTGATGAAAGGAACTGCTCTTTGGTACTTACATCCAGAACGTACTCCTGGATTATAGCATGTATGATTATTGCTACGAGCATGTAAAAGAAAATGGTAGCCAAGTCCTTGATGCCATAGTGATAGAGAGAGATTGTTTCTGCAGATTGTTCTTCTGAAAGACAAACAGAATCAGCTGTTAGGCATCAGCACAGCTTCGTGGCCTGTAAGTCTGCTTCTCAAAATGAAACCTTCCAGACAGCAGCAGTTTGCAGTCAGCTGAACAAACAGCAGCAAAGTGAAGCTGCTGCCATGAGCCAGGTCGCAGACTGCTCATAGTCATCTTTTCTCCATCATATCACAAACTAAAGCTGATTCTGAAAAGCTACATTACAAAACCAAAGGTTTAAGTGCACTTAAGGAGCTTAACCCCACACGGTGAAAGGGGACAATGAAATTACCTTAAAACTATGGCCCTGCCTTGACTAGTAAAGACTGTCACCTGCAAAGCCAGCACAAGCAGCAATGGGAGCTGCTCCTCCAGTCAGATGGTGCTTTGGCACCCACGATGGATCCAGCAGAACAGAAATGTTGCCCCACACCTCGTTAATTAAAACAGAGATTTACTGAAAACAAAGTGAAGTCCTTGAAAACTGCTGCTTCTCAGTTCAGCTGGCAAATTCACCTACCCTCAGCCCACTGACAGCCTGGCCACTGCCCTGCTGCAGACACCTACCTGTGGCAGGAATGGTGACATTGTACTGAAGTGTAACGAAGATGACTGCTGCCTTGGCTGTGATCTGCAAGAGAAGAGACACAGTGCTGCAAAGAAACCACATTCAACTGCCACCATCTTCCCACGGTTGGGCACGTTTGTCCTCTCCCATGAAACTGCCCAGCTCCCATTATCACACCACTTCCCCTGCCTTTCCAAGGGCAGAATGCACTGCCTGACCTCTGCAGTTTGATTCCCAGTCTCTCCAATTAAACATCCTCAGAAACATTGCTTACAAAGAGCCTTTCCTGCCACAGAAGAACAGGAACACACCCTGCAGGTTCTCCCCAGTCCACACTGCACTGTTACGTTAATGAAGTGTACAACAGCAACTAATCCCTAGCCCACACGTACACAGTAATGGATGAGAATAAACTTCATTTAGAACTACTTCCTAATTTGATGAACTTTGATGGTCAGCTTCACATTTGGAGATCTGGAAAACACATCCAGAAAGGAGGCAAGGCATAAAAAATGAGAATGGTTTGAGGCCAGCTGCATACCAGCCCAACCCAATTCACATTCTTGTGACCCTGGGGATCCTTTGGCACAAATTGTAAAAAGAGAGATGAAATCCAGCAGCAGTGGTGCTGCCCCTTTGTGATGGAGAGCAAGAAAAAGCAAAATGAATATAAAGGAGGAACAGGGGAAAAGAAAAGCTTGTTCTAAAGGCTTTGAGGTTCTTTTGGGGTGGTGGTGGTATTACAAAAGCTACAGTAAATAAGCAGGAGCACAAGTTTTGATCTGTTAGTGGGCACACATTTATTTTCAGTGTTAACAAATCTTTGCTGAATTCCAACGTGAATCAATGCATCTTAACAGAGACAGAAAATAACCAAGCTTTGAAAGATTTACGATCCAACTGCCTCTCGCTGTTGTTGTACAACTCAGCATCCTCGTTGCATTTCTAGGACCAACAGAAAAACCCAAACTCATGCCCAAAAACCCTTTAGGAATCTTGCAAGGGTACTCTTGAGTATCTAAAGGTAATTGTTTAGGCTACTACAAACGTGTTGTGTTTGTATTTCATACCAGCACCCTGCAAACACAGCCTGGCTGCTGCAGAACACCCTGCACCCAGGGGACTACTCACCCCATGTAACTTTAAGGAGCCCATCTAGATTGGTAAGGTTGCCAGGAGCTCCCCACCATGCATCCTTAGAGCCTTCAGAGGGCAGTCCAAAGGTAAGTCTATTTCAAACTGCCCGCTGAAGGCTCTGTCAGTTACACACTGCCCTGACGCAGCTGCAGAGGTCGGGCAGTGCAGATACCTTCCCAAGCCAACATCCCCCAGGGCAGGTGGGTTCTCAGACCATCAGAAAACCGAAGCCATCTGCACAGCACAGGACACCTCTGCACCAAGAAGCACATGGCCCTTCCACATCGGGGAGAAACGCCCCAGATCAAAAAGAGTGCAAACAAAAGATGTCAGCACACCCAATCCCCCCAGTCCCACTGCACATCCCGTCAGCCAGAAGTACACATAAAAAGGGAACGGTTTAAACCCGTCTCTTTAATCTCAATCCCCAGAAAATCACCGTATAAGGGACGTTGTGGCGATTTTGGTAGCAAATGCAACCACGGCAGCTTTCCTGGCCTGCCTTGGGGTTTTTTAACATGCGCTGCTTTCTTGTCCCGGCCCCGCCGGTCTCCAGCTCCGTGCAGCCCAGCAGCCGGGATCGCTGCGCGCAGCCCCCGCAGAGCGCAGGGTTCCCGAGCACGGAGCGGCCAACACCGCACCGCCGGCCGCGCTTGGGCAGTGAAAATGGAAGCGTTTCACCGCGCTGCGACAGCACCGAGGGCATTCTGGGTGTCACACGGCTTAGGCACCGCTCAGGAGGTAACGGAGAAGAGCCAAAGGCTCATTTTCGCCGCCTGCCTCCAACGCGGGGCCCCGGACCCAGCCGGGCCCGCGGCTGATGGCAGAGTTCCCAGCGCCCGGGCCCATGTCCGGCGGGGCAGCAGCCGGAGCGACTCGCTGCGGGATAGGGGCCCCAGAAAGGTGCCGAGGAATCCCGGAAAGAGATGAAGTGCAGCGTCCCGCCGAGCCCCCAGCGCGGCCGCACGGACACGTCACCGCTCCCGGGCCGCCGCGCAGCTCGCCG
>VWZI01009385.1:1034332-1047503 GCA_013396835.1 Psilopogon haemacephalus
CGGTCAGGAGGGGCTGCCCGCCGTCATTCCGGTTACCTTGGGTTCCGTTCCCCTTCCCCGTGGCTCTGGCCGCGTTCTGCCAGCACCAGAAGGATGCCGTAAAGGAGCTGCGCTCCCCGGGTGCCACGGCTAAGGCACAGCTTTCCCGGTGCCGGAAGAGGGCTTCTGCCATCCCGAGGCTGTGGATGGAAACCCAGCACAGGGCTGGTACCGGGTTAAAGCAGACGGACGAGGGCTGAGACATCAGCGTGGATACAGAAACATCCAGGCCAAAGGGAGCCACCCCCCACACCTCCACATCCACAGAACTCAGCAGCGCTTCTGGCTGACCGCCACTCACAGTGATAGATTGAGAAGAAAGATCAAGAACAGGAGCGATTGCTGGCTGAGGTTTAGTGCTGTCAGCTTAGCTGTTGGCAGCAGCAGCTCACAAATGCAGGGTGGGGATTAAGCTGCACCCATGGAGTGTGGCCTTGCCTGGCCAGCGGTGTGTGCACCAAAGTCACTCAGAACCCTTCCCACAGCCCAGTTCCTCCCTGTTGTACGGAGCAGGGAGCAGCTCCCACAGCAGCTGATCAGTCTGTGACCACCTGAGTCACCCACGGAACACCTTCGGCAGCTGCGAAGATGCTCAGAAGTTCTGTGTGGATTTATTCCCTCGGGAGACAGGGGTGATGGGGATCTAGAGAGGGTCTGGGGAGCTTTCACAGAGATGTTTCCCTTCACAGCTGCAGATCTGTATTTGAAAAAAAACCCATCACCTTCATGCTTTTAAAATATACAACCATGTTTGCACTGAGTTTGGCTCGAAACAAACGCCATCAGCTTCATGAAGTAACGGTAATGAAGAAGAACCACCCAGAGACAAGCATGTTCCACAAAGGAGGGTGCAGGACTGAAGCCTTTCAAGGGTTTTCAAGGACACCTCTTTGCCTTCAGTCCTTTCAAACAGCTGGTATCTGATTACTGCTTTCAAGGCTGAACAGGCACCTACAGAAGTGTACACATGCAAACTTCACACACTGAGTACATAGAGAAGTGCAAATATTTATATGCTGTTGTGAAAGTTTAAGCGACACAGTTATTACAAGTTTTCTACCCAGTGCCTTACAGACAAATGCCACCTTTAGTTACAGTGCCCACAGCTGAGATGGTTTAACAGCAAAGCCTGGAGCTCGTTACAGTGCCAGCCAAGCCCAGCTCTGCAGAGTGCAACACATCCCTGTGACACAACTTTCAAGTCACCTCTCTGCAGCATCTCGTGCCATAAAGAGTGACCTGCCTGCTTTAACTGCATTGTGACAATAATTATGTAAAATCAATGAACCCTCTGAATGAATTCCACAGTGACTGCAGTGACCAAGCAGCACAGCTGTGCACAGGCAGCTGAATCAGGACAGGAATGTAATCCCTGGTATTTGCATCTGCTAACAACAGTAACTTGGGTTTAGAATGCCCATGTAACTCACTAGAGAAGCACAAGCAAAGGAAAACAGGTTTAGAATAACATCTTGTCTTCCTACTGGAGAAGTTTTTATATATCCTACTTATGATTTTCTTTGTATGGCTTTACAATACTGAGCCATTAAGTTTATGAGACCTTGCTCGTTATCTCCTGCAGGTACTCCACAGCCAAGCTAACACCAGCCCGGGTGAACTCAGCCCATCCTGCTATTAACATTTCCCATACAGACGAATGGGGAAGGTTATCAGTTAACTGCCTGTAACAACACTTCAACATTGTGTTGCCACTTTAAAGCCAAAGGAAGAGTTGGGATTTGTTTCACAGATCATCTGAGCTCATCATTGTACTTCCTCGTGCAGCAACCTTGCAGACGCATCCTGCGCAACTCACAAGTTGTTTCTCCACCTGATGTTGGGACTGGTCTCTTTCACTGTGAAGGAACCAAAGCAGTCACAAGCTAGCAGTGAGGTGCTGGATGCAAACACGAGGCCACCTCAGCCTTAACTTGCACATCCACAGGTGTCATTTCTTACTACTTCCTTCTGCCTGGGGGTGGGTTTAATGGGAGGGGACAAACATTGCTTCACAATAAACCATAGTGATATAAAGAATGATTATAGGAAAAGGTTTAATTAGATTATGGGTTATTTAAAGGTCAGAGTATTAAAATTTCTAAATATTAAGAAATTTAATGTAGCAGAGCACTTGCTATTAGGAAAAAAAAAAAAAAAAGAAGAACTCTCAATTGTTCAATTACCCCCTGGCAGCTGATTTATCACTAAAACCCCTAGGAGGTCCAAGCTAGAAAAGCCACACTGATATCATGTTGTTTCTCAGGTTGGTAAATGCTGAAAATGGGAAACAATAAATAATCACATGAATATTTACAGCGTCTAAGTAGGCAGCCCTGGGAGCAGTTATGCCATGTACAGAAATTGTTTCCTTGCCTTTGGGCTCAGTAGCATTTACCCAGACACAGCCTTCTGCAGAAATGGAACACTGCACCTGGGCCACAAAGAGGGAAGGCAGAACAAAACCCAGCAGACTAAATATAGTTGCTCTACTTAAGTACTGAACTGATCAAAGATGGGAAACATTTCTCCTGCCTGATCTTCCCCATCTCTAGAACACAGACAGGCAACAGCAGGGACTGAGGTGTGGCAGAAATAGCAAATATAGCCCCTTAAATTATCAGGCAGGTGCCTGGTCAGGTGTCTGATTTCAGACACCAGCACTAGCAACGTGCTAAACACAGACATGCAGGTACCTGCACTGCAGCAATCTCTGCTCCAGGCACCTCATAAACACTTTACAAAGTCAAGTCTGGAAGTGGCCTGCAACCAGAGGCTTTCTGTGTGTGACCACACTTCAGAGTGCCTGAGGGACAGCTACCACCACCAACTGCAGAGGTAGGGGTTTTCCCTCAGGAAATAATGCACTAAAATCTAATGAGGAACAGCCCACAGAACAAAAACGCACATGGCCCTGCTGCCACCCCTCCAGCCACAACTTACAGACTTTGCCTTCTTTCTCCAGCTTCATCAGGTGCACCAGCAGGTTACTTTCTGCTGCTTTAAGTAAATTGTCAGGGATCTCCTAATAGGAATACAAATTACATTCTGATTTGTTTCAATAGCTCCCACTTGTTTTTTTCAATATTGCTTTTCCAAACTCATGGGCTATTAACACAGAACTTCCCCTTCTGACCTGTTACACAACAACAGCCAACTGAAATGAGCAAATCAATTTTACACCAGTCAAGCCAGCAGCCAAATAGCAGACATTTTTGTCTACTTTACTAAATTTTTTGCATTATCCATTTATATTGTGCATCCTTTAGCCAGCTTTAAGAGACAGTGCCCTCCTGGGCTGGGTCTGCACAGGGCTGTCAGTGCAGCTGAGCTTTTTTAAAGCCATGTTTAAGGTGCATTTCTCCACAGATGTCTGTCACTTCTATCTCATGACAGCATTTGCATTTATTAAATGACATTTATCAATGAGTGTTTTAAAATTGTTTACCCATTTACAGACACAACAGCTTCAGGAGGACAAAATACCCTCTACGCTTTCCCAATGCCCATTAAGTAAACCCAGTAACATTTCCCAACCCCTCTCTCCAGCTCTATCACCCTAAAAGCAAAGCCTTTCATTAAAAAAAAAATTACAAAACTGGCTTAATCCATTATAGACCTTTTAAAAGCTCTGGAAGATTACACTTTTATTCTTCACATGAAAGGTTTATGAGGACTGAAAAAAAATTCTTATCATGAACTGGCAGAAGTGGTTTGGGATTCACAGAATCATGTGAATGGCTGTGGACTTTAAAACTGCCATGTTCAGGCAGAACTTCAGGAGCTGAGTGGCCACAGGCACCAGGGCACCTGCACTGCAAAATGCTCAAGTTTGGCACTGCCCTTCTTTTGGAAACCAACATCAGCAGGGCCATGAAAAATGGGTTTGGCAGCTGCCACAGACCTATTCCCAAACCACAGCTGCTGGCGGTGGTGACACTTCCTTGGCAGCTGACCCCAAGCCTGAGAGCTCGACAGAAGCTGCACCTCTTTATTTCTGCTCACTGCAGGGGCACCCCCTGCCACAGGAGATGTTTCTGAGGGGCATGGAGAATGGTGAGGTAGCCACAAGCCACTCAACATCTGAGCCCAACACCCATCCCTGTGGAACCCTGTTCATCTGCAGACTGATACACGAGGAGCTAGAGCTGTAAGCAGGCTGGCAGCAGGCTCTAACAGACTATTAGCAGCCATGAGCCAAGCACTATGGCTTTACTTCAGCTTGGTGCTTGGGAGCATCTAGACAGTGAGGTTCCTAAGAATCATCTGGGTCCCGCTGCAATGAAATGCTTAAAACCACAACCTCAGTGCAGAGTCGTGGAGGAGCTTCGAGCATGCAGGGATCTCTTTTTTCCCCTTTCAAAAAGCCCCCAGGGTCTTCCCTCAGACACTTGAAGACCGATGTCTGCAGTGATCTGAGAAGGAGCAGTTACCTTGTACACTAGCTTTACAAGCTCCGAGGAGGTATATGATTTTCCAGCACTCTTCTGGAAAACATTTAGAATCTGCTGCTCACGAGCAATGCGGTGAGAAATGTAGTTTTGGATTCTGTGATTTGCATCACGCACTACCGGCCCATGACCTAAATCAAAACACAGGGACCACAGCACTTAGCTTTGCAGTTCAGCAGGCTACTGACTCATGCAATCACTTCTGTCAGCTCCGGCAGGCTGAGAAGCCCTAGGAAGAGGGCAGCACCTGCAGGGCCCACCCTGCCCAGGTAGCGATTGCTAAGATGCTCTTTGTGTGGTTTGGGTTTCTGGGAGGATTTCTTTTTGTTCATATAAATAGGCTAAAGTTAAGTTTGAATGTCTGCATCACAGTCTGCAACTGAAAAGCATTAGGATAGAAGGGAAGAATTACAACCTGAGAAGTCCAAGTGGGGAAAGGGAATACTTCAGATGGAAGAAGGAAAGCAAGGGAGGATTGCTTTAGGGTATTGAAAGCAAAGCAAAGGAGTTCTCTGCTGAACAGATTTTGAAGACAAGACTCAGATCATTTTATTACCTCTGCCTGCCTGCTTCATCCTCCCTAGAAAACACTGACACTGGTGTTCTAAGCTGGCACCCTGAGCAGCAGTGGCTGGGGTAAAGGACTCCTGCACTACCGTCCTGCTGTGAGGCCACCCAGCAAACGCAGAGGTGAGAGAAGGAACATCTGTGATTGTGACAGAAATCCACAGGGTGGAACCTTCAAACCTAAGCCTGCCTCTCACTGTACTGCAGCCCTGCAAAACATGCTTTGGGGAACATGATCCAAAAGACTCCTGTTTTATCCTGCTAGCAGCCTGTGAGGTAACACAGATTCTTTTACTTCACAGCACATCAAAGGACAAAACTGAAGAAAACAACTGGCTCGTGTGAGCTTGCAGAGATTCTTAACTCCAGCTCCACTTCTGCTGCGCTCCAGAGGAGCCTCGGTTGCTGCAGCAGGACCGGGAGCCCTCTGCTGACTGAAATACTCACTCCTGGCGCCAAGGACTCTCAGTGTTCTGCCTGAAGGCATTTCCACATCGCATTTAAAATGAAACGTGGAAGGGGAAAGCTTGGCAAAATTCAGCTCCTCACAGTCAGCAGTCGGCTTGTTAGAGTCCCCTACACCTAAGGTGAGGCTGCAACCCGAGTGCTAAAGTGTGGATGGGACCAGAGAAACAGGCCAAGGATTAGCAAGCCCTAAACTTGCAACACAAAGCACTGAGTCTACAGAGAATGCATTGCTAAAGTGAACCACCCTGAGCTGCAGCTACCATTTCACTGCAGAATGTACCAACAGCACAAACCATGGCTCTATTCCAGCACAACTTGTTTCTTACACAGCTGCAGAGACATGGAAAGATAGTTCCAAACCAACTCAATATGCAGTTATTCGTGACTGGAAACACACAATATCCATTGGCTTCCTGACTGCAAGCACAGCACAAAGGTCCTTACCACGCCAGCAAAGGGTTACAGATAAACAGCATAAATATTCAGCCTTGGTGAATGTGTCATCTAGATAAACAATGACTCAGGAGAGAGTGAAATGGAACGGAGAAGACTGATAAACCCAATAGCATTTGACACACGGTGGGGTTGGAAGGCAGCAATCCAATGGGAGGAATAGACTGCAGCTTATAGGTATCGAAGAAAGAAACAGAACATTTGATCAACAGGCAGAGGTTTTGGATCTAAAATACTCTTAATTTCACAGCAGTTGAGTCAATAACTAAGCCTGTCACTACTTGTGTCTGTGTCACTTTCTGCCCACCGCACATCTCTAATGACATTCTGCTCAAACAGCATCTTTGTGCTTAGATCTCAAAGCAGTTAAAGAACAGCTGCTGCAAAAGAATCACACGTTAAGGGTGAACACAAAAGAGATTTGGTTATGTAGGATAAACACAGATGGTTAGCAGACAGAGACAGCACTGAGAACAGAGCCACAGTGGCTGGGAATGACAGGCTGAGATGGAACACAGAAAGTCGTTAAAACCCCCAGGTGCAGCTCTGGAAAAGCAAACAAGGACCTCAAACCTCACTTATATAATGAATTTTTAAAATCCAGTCTTGTCACACAGACACCTGGTTTATGAAAAGCAAATGCATCCCAAGCTTTGGGAGAGGAATTAAAGCAAAGTCACAGATTGAATGAGTTGGCAACTTATTTTTAGAACATGATGCTTGGCCTCTTGGCTCTTGTTCAAACAGAAACTAGGCCATTAACCAAGACAACCATTTGACAGCTCTGCAGTTTTCTAAGATGAGTCTATGATTATCCTGTGATGCAAAGGACAGGCAAGCCTCTCAAAATCATCACTAGGTTACTCACTTTGGCAGTAACACACCAAAAAGAACAACCACTATTTTTCCTTCCAGGCTACCATGCAGGCACATGGATAGAGCAATGCAAGAAAATCAGCTGCAGGCTTTGGGCACAGAAGCACAAATGGAGGCATCTCAGGAAGGAAAAGTATCTATTCAAACCTTGCAGACCACCATGCCATGATGTGATGCTAGCTTAACGGTGGGCACTACTAACAAACTTGAACCGTGACACTGGTAATGGTGTCCAGCTGTTGGAGCCCTTGAATGAGTCCCTGAATTCCTAAAGGAGCTATCTGAAAACCAGAACTACTCACCTGGGTAGATTAAATCTGGTTTCATTCGTAACAACTTCCTCAAAGTCTCCATGTACTCATACAGGTCTTCAATGACTGTTGTTCCTTCCCCTAAGATACAGTCACCAGAAAAGATGGCATTTTCTTCTTCCAGATGTAACACCATATGATCATCAGTGTGCCCAGGCGTGTAGAGAACTCTGTGTAAAGAACCACAACACAAGAGCCAAGCTTTTCAGAGAGCACAAAGGCTACAGTTCACAAACTAGAAACAACCAAAAGCAGCCCTTAACAAGAGCCAGTAAAGAACAGACCCAAAAGGAATGAAATGTAGACACAAAGAGGACTCTAAGGTCAGTCCACTTCCTTACACCATGCAGAAATGAATGCTTACCTGAGCGTGGCTCCCTCTGTCTGTATCACATCTCCATCTTTAAGATAAAAATATTTATGCCCTCCTTTGATTTCCTCTTCACGGTGAGGGACACGAGGAAGCTTACAGATGCGGTACTCAGAGTCTGCTCAGAGAAAGGAAATGATGTCTGAATTTGTCACTAATTCCACAGAAAGATTACTCTGGGAACAAGTGCTGTTAATAATTGTCTAACACCCGCACTGCAGAGCCACAAACACCAAGCAGTGAAAGCCACTGGGCACTGAACTCTGCCCCTGCTGCAGTCACAGGTGAAATTAATAGAGAAATATCAAGGACTATTTTACTAATTATGTTCCTTCTTGAATCATCCAGAGCAGAAAAGCCCAGGTCTCTACAACGCCACCATGATTTCTGTGCTCCCATTGTGCACTGGTTCACAGAAGCACCACTCCACATTTTCCCAGCACTGGATAGAAGCTTTGGAGCTGCAGCTTCCTTCAGCTTCTCTTCTGAGCTGTACAGGAACTGTGCATGCCTTGGCTCCTGCAGCTGCAGATAGCAAGCCAGGGAGGTATTAACACCCTCTGCTAGTCCTTACAACCATGCTCATGGGTTAACAAACCCCAAATCCTCACATGGACACCAACATTGTTTTCAGCCATGTCTGGGCTGCTTTGCAGATAAGCACTTGGCAGCTTTACAGTTGGATATTGCCTGTGACAAAGCTTGTGATGAAGTCCAACTTCTGTGCTAAGGAGGACTACACGATCCATACTGCTGCTTCTTTTCCCAGAGACTAGAGCAGAAACATACCCCACTGTGTATCAGCGAGAAACACACACTTTTAGGTCAGAATTCCCCTGTGGACTGGCCAACCTTCTCTCCCCTTGTGACTTGCAAATCTGCCAGAAACCACTAAAGGTCTGACGGAAGGAGTCCCAAAGTTCTGCACATCACTTCGCCTCTGACCCATCTAGCACAAGGAAGAACATGGTTCCTTTTGTTATTACTGCCAGAGTAGAAAGGAACGAGCAGCAAGGTCTCCTCACATCTCCAAACATGATGGAAAGTACTGACGGGAAACTACGTTGTGATTATTCTCATCTAAGAAAACCCCACTAGGGTCAGCAGAGGTACTGAAGGAAAACCTGTGGCAGTGCAGCTACAGGGGCTCGGGTACAGACGGCAGCTCCCCACGCCGCAGCGGTGCCTCCGCACGGCACAGTTCCTGGGCTTGCACTGAAAAGTTTGGAGTTTTTCCCTTTCCACACATCGAACATTTTCAACAACATCTGCAATCTCTGGCCTACCACTGGGTACGTTTTCTAGGATGTCTGCTATTCCACCAGTGTGATCCCAATGCCAGTGTGTGACCAGGATTTCTTGGATGGAGACGTTGAAGTCCGCCAGCGCCTGCTTTAAGCAGCCGACGTACTCGGGAGTACAGGGCTCCCCGGTGTCAATCAGGACTCTCCTGCGCAAGGGCACAAAAAAAAACCAAAAAACCCACCAAGAAGAGTGAAAGGATAAACCAGTGTTAATCGGGCTCGTGTGGCAAGCAATGCACGCAGGGTTGCACAGAAATGTTGTAACAAGGGCTGCCGCCGGTGCCAGCCGCCGGTGCCAGCCGCCATCTTCTACCCCACGGTACCCAACGGCGGCACAGTCCCGAACGAGCCGAGTAAGGCACAAATTCACCCAGCCAGCCCAGGCACCCACCCGCGGCCACCCACCACAACGCAGGGGCAGAGGCGGCGGCCAAGCCCCGAACGTCAGGGGCGGAGAAGGGGACGGGGCAGCGGTAGACCCCTCCTTCGCCCCGTCCCCCGCCCATGCGGAGGGTCGTTACCTGGTGCCGGTGCCCACCAAATAGGTGTTGGTGCCCTGCAGGGTCATGGGCCCCGGGTTGCAGCCCAAGACCCGCACCACCCGCACCGAGAGCTGCTCGATCCGCGGCAGCAGCGACACCATCTCGGCTCCCGGCTGCGCTCCGCGGGCAGGACGGGCGCAGCGGTCAGGAAGCGCAGAGCGGGCGGAAGCGGCAGCTGGCCCCGCCCCGCCACCTCCGGCTCGCAGCGCTCGGCGGGGCGCGGCTGGCCCGGGGCCGTCGCCGGGTGGAACGGGGCAGGCACTGCGGATAGTCGGTGCTGGGCTGCTGCTGCTACCCGCCCAGAGGCGCAGGATCGATGGGGCCGGAGAAGGCCTCCTCAGGTCACCGAGTCCGAACACCAACCCAGCACCACCACGACTACTAAACCCGCCCCCAAGTGCCATGGTCACCTCCAGGGATGGGGACTCCGCCACCTCCCCGGGCAGCCTGTGCCAATCCCTGACCACTCTTGCAGCAAAGAAATTCTTCCTAGTATCCAACCATAAACCTCTCCCGGGGCACTTCGAGGCCCTTTCCCCTTGTTCTATCTCTTGTTCCTTGACCAAGCCCCAGCTGGCTCCATCCTCCTTGCTGTGGAGAGCGTGAGCATATCGTGGAAACAGAAAACAAAACTTCATGGCTTCAAGAGAATTCAGGAAGCAAAACAATCTTGGTTTGGTTAAACACTGATAAGGGAAAGCAACGTGAGCAGTACCTGCCAGGAGAGGAGCTATGCAGCAGTTAATCTCCTGGGCGTGGACCCAGGTTGCAGCTGTTAACTGGCAGGCATCACAAAAGCTACAGACAGAAGCTGTGCCACAGCTCAGGTATTTGCCATCCTGGTACTTAAGCCTTCAAGCTGGTTGCTTTGGTTTTTCTGGTTAATAAAAGAAGGGAAAAAAAAAACAAACTTGAGATATAAACTGTTGCTTTCATTTTCAAGGTCATCAAAACGTGAGCTACAGACAACCCAAAGGATGTTCCAAGGTTTTTTTTGGTTTTTTTTTGTTTTTTTTTTTGGGCAGACTTGCTGCTGAAGTCGGTGAGACACCTCTGTACACAACATGCCAGGCTGTCCCCACCTGAATTCCCTGTGTGCTGTTTTAGAAGCAACTCTATGGCTGAACATCTCTAACCAGGAGTCACTCTCCTGCTGGCATGGCAGCACACATCCTGGGGCACCCAACACACATCAAGCCCTTAGGTGAAATTCAGTTGCCATGTGGTTAGAAGGCACCACCTAAGCAGAAGCAAGTTGTGTGTCTGGGGAGGGGGGGGTCCTGTTTCTAAGAAAACTTGGGAAGTTTTGAGATCCTAGAAATGCTTTACCCGAAGCTCTACACATCACTGGCAAGCCAGGTGTAGAAAGGTGCCAGTTACTCCTGGCATCACAGGCTTCCTTTTCTCCAGGTTAAGAACTGCATGGGGAGCTGCAGAGCTGCTCCCGGGGATGCTGCCTTGCCGCAGCAGAACGTTCCCGGCTCGGCAGTGCCTGCGGACAGTGCGTGCGGCTGTGCCACGTCTGCAGGTGGCAGCAGAAGATGTCTTTGAAGAGCCAGCAGCAGCTTCTGCTGCCTTGGGTTTCGTCACCCACACAACCCCCCCGGCCTAAAAAGCCAGGTCAGCTGGCTTGTAGATGATTGGGTGGGGGGCGATGAAGCGACTGGGGCATCCTCTGTACACCTTGATTTGTTTATGTTCAAATGTAATCTCTTCCCTTTCTTCTTGACCCTGAGTTCGAGGTTTCACTTGATTCCCTTCAGTTTCACAGTTATGAAAACTCTTAACTGATGACTTATGAGGTCATTCATCTGTAGTCATTCATATCTGGCCCTTCAAACTCTGCATCGCAGGGGCAGGGAGGACAAGGCAGCTCACCAGTGGACTCTAGACATGTTTCATATCATCAGTGACCCCTTCAGACAAAACAAACACAGCCCCACTTCACCTGGGTGTAAAGTTCAAGCAGTAGACTTCATACATGTCCTTGCTGGTCCCCCACTGCCCCTAAGCTCAGCTGCCACTCAGCCCACGCATCCTGCCTGACCTTGTCATTTTAATCTGACTGCAAATTGAAAACAAATGTGGGTTTTTTCTTTTTTTTTTTTTTCTTGTTAAGTATGTCCATTACATCTTACGAGAAGTATTTTAATAAGTTAAATAAAAATAATAATCAATTCCTTCCTGTTTTGACTACTGTCAGACCTGGGCAAGAAGGACAACATTCAACAGAATTGTTGTAATTATCATAATATTGAATGTGCCATTTGATGGCATGGGTGAGCTCACCTGATGTACCAGAGATAGCACTGATTTATGAAGCCATAATTGGCTTTCCAATAAACATTTGTCAAAATAATGTATTCATCCAAACCCTAGCCTTCTCTATTTATTCGTATAAAAGAGCACTTAACTTTCAACAGAGAATTGCCTGCCATCAGAAACACTCCATAAACGGGGGAGATTTATGAAGACACAGCACCAGAGGGTGATGGGTGGAAGACTAAAGTTCACTTTAACCCTTCAGAGTGCTGAGTTCCACCTCTTGCTCGTTGCTGGCACTATTCATATTTCTTCCTGAAAGCCCCAAGTCAAAACATTAACCTTTGTCTACTCAGGCATTAAAGTCCCAGCTCCTTTTTCTACCACGGGGTCTTATGTCTCAGAGGGTTTCAGAAGGAACATCTCTCACTTCTGCTACGCAGTGTGGGAGCGTGCACACAGCTCAGAAGTGGCTGTCTTTAGGCTTCCCTGCTTCCTACCCAGTTTGCACCAGGCGTGTATTTTTCCAAAACCAGTTAAGCTTTGAGAGGTTAAACAACTCCTCGGAAAGCTAAAAGCTGAAGGGTGGAAATGCATCTTCTCTCTCCTGTGGACGTGGATTTCTGACACACTGAGATCCTCTGAATCTCCTTTGCTTCTTCAGCGTGGTAGCTCGACTTTAGCACTTCAGACAGCTTTACTAAAGCCTTTGGACCACTTCTGAACAGCATGTGAGTTACCTGCCTCTGAAGCTCGGCAATAGTGCCTTCAGCGTAGCAGGCAGCCACCTCACCTGTTTGACAGTTAAATTCATGCCAACTTGTATCAGGCTTTCCTTAGGTGCAAATTGCTGGTGCCACCTTGTAGCATTTTCTTGCTTGAGAAGAAAAGTGGAAGGGACTTAGCCTGGTGAATTCTGCCAGGGGCACCTGCCACAGCATTGATTGCTGGTCCTCACTTGGCAGGACCCTCCAGTCTGCAAAGCTGGATGGCATGGCTGCAGAAGACAAGGGAGCTGCCTTTTAAACAGCTCCTGAAACAGCAGGATCAGACTTTGCACAGGCTAATGAGCCTGAGCTCTGGCAAGCAGAGATCCTCACCAACGGCTCTGGAAAAAAGCATAATAAAAGCAAAGCCATTTTTCAAGTGTCTGTTTCTGTCTGGGGAGGCCTATAAAACAAAATGAGCAGGGCAGCTTCAAACAAGAATGCCTATTGCATTGAAAAGGGGATATAAAATTATAATTAGTGATTTACTGTCCATAATTGTTATCAGGCTCGAACAATTGTAGCTGTCAGTAACTGATAGATGCCATTTTTGAAGGAAAAAAACCCCCAACCAACAGAAAACAAGCCCCAAAACCTCCTCTCACTTGTGCTCTCCCAGCCAAAGAGCCAAGGTTCACACTGGTGCATTGAGAAGCAAACAAAAGCAGCTGGGTGGGACCTTCCTCAACCAGAAAAAACAAACAAACAACACAAACCCACAAGTTTGGGGTTTTGTTGTTTGTTTTGTTGGTTTGTCTTTTTTT
>VWZI01009385.1:1047565-1096872 GCA_013396835.1 Psilopogon haemacephalus
TTTTTTGTTTTTTTTTTTTTTTTTTTTTTTTTTTTTTCCCTAGGGAGGGATTGTGCATGGGTGTGCTGGTTTGAGGTTAATTGTAATATTTTAATAAGAGAAATCAGATTATAGGTGATGTCTACTTCACTTATAGGTTTGCTGACAGATACAAAAGTAAGAACACAAACACAGATAAGACAGAACCACTTGGGTCTGAGCTCTGGGCTGTTGGTCTCTCCCTTTCCTTGACTTCCAGCTGGATCTGTGTAACCCAACTAATCAATTCCTGCTTCTAACTGCCCCTGGCACATAAGACAGATTCTGGGAAAAGATTGGTGGGTGGGGGGAAGGTGGAAGGGTGGTTGGGAACTGCTCTTGGGGACTCTGATTTCTGGGAGGGCTCTGGTGTTTCTGTGTTACCTCTTTACTGTATATAGTTGTACATATCTGTAATATATTGTAAATATCTGCTTGTATATTGTGCTAAGCTGTACATATAAAGCTTCATTCCTTAACTTCCAGCAGGCTGAGTCTAGTCTGGGTGATTTCAAAAGTGTGTGTGTGTGTGTGTGTGTGTGTAACTCCCAAACCACCACAATGAGAGAACAGAAACAACTGGAGTGCAGTAATTGTTTTTTGCCGGCAGAGCAGGGGCTCGGCAGACACCAGCTGCCACATGGGGAGGTGGGTGACCCTCCTGCGCTGATGGTTAAGGGCTACTGACAGCAGGGTGCTGCAGAAAGGATGAGGGGAGGGTTCTGTGGGTAGCACAAACTGCCAGAGAAGTTGCCACCAGTCTTACTTCTGTCAGTTAGAGTGGGATAAGGAATCCTTCCTGGCTTTTGTTTTGATTCTGTGGTTAAGTTGCTGCAGTGTCCCCAGAAGCAGAGCTATCAAATAGCCAGAGAAGTTCTAGTGAGGTCTTCAGCACATCCGTAGCTAAGTGAAGGTTAGGTACACAAACACAGACTGAGGGTCTGGATTTACCTGCAGAACTATAATTATCCTGGGATTAGGCAGGAATCTCTGGATTATTACAGAAGCCTCTTTCAATCCCCTATTACTCAAGACTTGGTTGAACAGATCAAGGGTTGATCAGTTTTTTGATTGAATGGGATAATCATTTAAGTGATGGCAGTTGAAGTTGTTTAAGATTCCTTGTGTTACTGAGTAAACCACTTGCCTTTGTAGGTGAACTGTGGGGTGGCCTCTTTAAGCCAGAAGAGCTGCAGCTGAACTCCAAACTGAGATAACATTTTGTCTCCGAGGCTGTGTGCAGGGATTGTTTTGACAGCAGCCTCACCCCATTCTGCAGCTCCCTATGCTGGCCTCAGATACTGTAGGCAGTTCTGATTTCCCCACTGCAGAACTTGGTGTGATTGCAAAAGATACCTGCAGGGAGACAAGCACCATCAAAGCTATTCCACAGCTTTCATAAAAAAAAGAACAAATCAAATCGACATCTTCAGACCAGAGTGAACTGAAAGATGATATGCTACAGGCCTACAAAATTGCTGTTGGCACAGAACAGGAGACGGTCACTCCCCACTTCTGTATCTGTGCTGGCACTAGAAGGGGGCATCAAATAAAAGAGATGTGCCCTGTTCAAAGCCAAAGGAGAGAACCTGAACCCTGTGCCAGCTCTTGCCACAGACACAGTGGGAGGTGGATGATGCAATCTTACTCAGCCATTGAGAGGGGCAGATGAACAAACAAAAAAGCACAGAATAAATATTATTTGAGGGCTACGAAATACAGACATCATTTTATCAGAGCTTGTCACAATTGCTCACCACCAGCCTAAAAGGTGCTTCCAGTCCTGTGCTGGCATAGGAAATGCAAGAACAGGACCTGGAGATGGAGAATTGCCACTGGCAGTGGGGTTTCCATGTAATGCAGCTATTGGAATTGATTGTCCAGGATCTTTGATATGCTGCTGGTGTTGCAGTGGCAAAAAAACTTAGTGATCTGAGCATCTCAGTAATCATCCAGCTCTAACTTGCTAGTGCTGAAGTTGAACTGCTAATAAGAACAGATGGCTAGCAGCACCCTGGCTGCATTAGGGACAGATGAGTAATCTCCAAGCACACTGCCAGTGTAACAGGGATAAAGCAAGAGCCAAATGGGAAACACCATGGTTTGAACTCTTCAGTCCCAACTGCTGAATCCAGCTTTCCTGCTATATTAGGGAGACAGAAACAAGGCAAGGCAGCAGAGGAGCAATGATGACTGCTCTTCTTCTCCCTAGAAAACAGCCCTGACTGTCATTTGTTAGCACAGTGCCTGGACAGGATCCTGCTGCTGCTGGTAGGTTCAGCTGACCAAAGCAATGACTTTGGTCCAAAGTCCAGCTGGAGACACCAGTCAGGAGCAGAAACAAGGCTACTGCCCAGGCCTGATGTCCATTCAGCAACTGCAGATGGAAACAGGTTTGGAGAGAAAGCTGCCTGCCCCACAAGCCCAGTATCTACCCAGGAGAACCAAACATCCAGGGCAGGGCTTAAGTGGGCTTCTGGGCCCGTGGGCAGAAGGTGGGGAGGGTCCCAGGTGAGGCCACTCTGTGCAGTCAGGGCTCTGCCAGACGGAAAGGAAGCAGCCAGCAGGAGCCAGCTGTGCCAGGGGGGTTAGTCCAACAGTTGGCACAGGAAAGCAGAGGGAGATCTTCAGCTTGACTCAAGTCCCTGCCCATCCTGCAATGTTGATCTGCTCTCAAGAAGCAGGCACTCTGTTAAACACAGGGAAAAGGCAACTCCTGTCCTGCTGGGGTCAGTGATACAGTTCCCATCAACTGCAGCAGGGTCAAGGCTCCACTTTGCTGTTTCTTTTCCTGAGCTGCTGTTCTGAAGTCCGACACGGTGATAAAAATAACGAGAGGAAGTGCCACAGACTCTCTTGTCCCAGCCTTTTCTGGAGATCATGGGGATCCCTCCTCTATCAGTGCATTTCATATGCCCTGCTTTGACCCCTGTGTCAGGCTAATGGCTTTCTGATGGAGAGCCAGATAAAGGTTCTCCAGAGTGCATCAGTGTCACTCCCTTTCGGCCAGAGGTCCGGGTCAGCGACGTGAGCATGAAATCTGCCTCTCCTGCTGACCTGTGATGGAGACATCCTGCTACTGTAGGGCTTGCCGGGCTGAGCTAGAGGCAGCCTAGCAAAGGGAGCAGCAGCAGGGGCCCTCCTCTAGCCAGTCCTTGTCCCCAAACTGTTTGACCATCTGCATGACAAATTTTTACTGCCAATACTTCTGCCCCATCTGTTTCTGGGATCAGATGAACGCTGTTAGTGTTTTCTTGTCACAGACCTGGTGATTCGTGGTTGTTTATCTTTGCTTGAGAAGGATAAGTACACCACAGGGCAGTGTGACTAGTTCTCCTTCAAAACAAATCTACTGGGCCAGCAGGTTTTGTTCCTGCCCTTGGCAACTTGCTCAGTAGTAGCCTTTGGCATATCTGCAGTGCCACAGCAGAGAAGACTTATTTCTAGTTAGGATTGCCCATTGCATCATCATCATCATCATCACCTCTGCCTGGAAATGCAAAACCTTGCCCAGCTTTAATTTCTCTGGAAGCCCTTTCTGTCAGGACAGGACACTGGGAGATGATAGAACTGCACAGCATTGTGCAGTGCCCTCCCAGCAGCAGCCTTGTGCTGACAGACATTCTGACTCCTCTAAAGTTGGTTGGGTTGAGCAGCTAGAGCAGGAACCCTGGCATGGGTTGCCCAGGGGGGTGATTGGGACTGCATCCCTGGAGGTGTTTGCAGCCAGGCTGGATGAGGCTGTGGGCAGGCTCCACCTCCACACAAGAGCATGTGCTTGGCTGGGCTGAGCAAAGGGTTTAATTCTGGGTGGCTCTGCAGGCTGGCAGAGCAGCTTGCCTTCTGCAGCAGGAAAGAGAACACTGCCTGAGCTGGTTCAAAGCAGAAACAGTGAACTGGGGAAGGGGGAAAAAAACAAACAAACAAACAAAACCCCAAAACAACAGCCCAGCACCATGGGCGCTACATGCAAGTGCTTTAATGACACCCCCACCCCCAATGTTAAAAACTTGCCAGACATAAAAGCAGTACTAATCTGATTAGTAACTGTGCTTGAGTAAATCTACTGTAAAAACTGGCTGTGCCCTGGTTTTGAACATGATAGCACAGTGGTCATTCCAGCACTGCCACTGTGAAACATAAAAGTCTCTTTGATGAAATATTTTTTTCATGAGTTTAAAAAAAAAAGGGGGGAGGGGGGGGGCGGGGGGGGATAATATAGTATTGTTTGTTTTCAACATCACTTGTAAAACTTTATTAGCTAAGGAGCCAATATGCCCAACAGTCGCCAAAAGATCTGTGCTGTGCAGCTAGAGAGGGATGAGAGCTCCTCAGGGAGGAAAACAAGTGGTTAAGGCCAAGAATTGCACACCTTACTTCTTTTAGCTGCTGTGCCCTCTAGGATCAAAAGGAAGACAATATGGGAGACAACATTTACTCAACATTTACTAAGGCCCACTCTACATATAGCAGGAGACCAGCAGCAGCACTTGTACCTGTGTTTCACTAAGGATGCATCTGAAGTGCATACACATGTGCACACTCACTGTGACCTCCAGACCTCCTCCAGACCTCCACCAGGACAAGTGACCAGACCGTGACAAAGCAGTTCCTCGGTCGTTCACCCACAGGCAGTGGCATTTCCTTTCTGGATGGGGTGTCTAGGAGGTTTTCTCAAGTCAACAGTGCCTGACCAGCCCATCTTGCTCCAACACTAATGTTATGTTTACCTAATTAAATAATGGCTCAAGTTGTTTGCTTGCCAGCTAGTGAGAGAAAGGAAAAAAAACCCAATACCTTCCCGAGGTAGAAAGTGCATCTTTTGGACAAGAGCAGCAATTTTTCACTGCAGCTGGATCCCTTTGTCTGATGTTCATGTGGGCATCTGTAAAGTTTCACTCAGCCTACAGCAAGGCTCTCCCTTCATGCTCAGTTTGCATTTGTGAGTAGGAAACATTTTAGGCCATGTGTGGAAGAGGCTGTCAGGACAGGGTCCCTGCTTTGTCCCTGTGCCAGGGCACTGGCAGATGGCACAGCTACAGCAATGACATGTGCAGAGGGACATGGAGCAGTGACCAGAGTGTGGAGACCATGGCACAGGGCAGTTGGCCCTGGAGGTCTAAAGGAGATTGAAATATTCCCAGTGCTTTCTAGTGCCTGTGAAGCTATGTCCTAACAACAGGGGCATGAGACAGGCCTGTTACACACTGTGTGGATTTTCTCACCAACGTTTTCCTTCCTAACACAAACTGAGCTCAATCCACTGATCTTTCACACTTCCAGCACACCCTATGCCAAAAATCAGGCTGTGGGCTAGAAAAAGCCTTGGAGTTGTCTGCTTTCACTCTGATGACCCAGGACATCCCAACCATCTGGTGTCCCAGGCTGCCTGCTGGGGACCACGGCGTGTGCAGAGCGAGCCACCAACAACTCTTTGTTTCGTTTCCAAACAGTTTTATAAACAGAGCTCACTTACAATCTCATAAACTTCGTCCCACACCCAGGCCTTTCTGCACAGCTTCATCGACATGCAGGCAAAGTGAGCATTTGGGAGGTTCTTTTGCTTCGATAAGGATCTTGTAGGGCTGATGGCAACATTAAAAAAGAGCTCCAGGTGTCCAGTGCAAACATGCTCTCACATCAACAACACAGCACCTCGTTTCACTGCACTCTCCCTTCTGGAGGGGGTATCAAGTTCCTAACATCATTCTGGGGCAAAATGACCTGCTCATGTAAGGTGGCGGTTTGGAGATTGTCCTCCTTCAAGAGCGCAGAGCAGCAGCCCCTGAGCTTTTTGGGGAAGATCCCTCTCAAATTGTAGTTGCCCACCAAATGAGAACTCACATGTAGGTGTGTCTGAGGGGAAGGGAGCTGAAGGGACAGTGCTAGCAGTGGGGCCTTGCACCGTTCTGGCCATTTAAAGCCTGCAGCTGGCATGTCACTGGTCGTTCTTTAGGCTTGTGTTCAAGTGATAATGTATCTCAAACAGCAACCCCTGATCCCTTGCCCAGGGATCTTTTGAATTCTTTTAAACTTCTTCCTAGGCTTCAATCTCACAAAGCATTTTGCTATCTTTCCACTCTTACACGTGAAGCAGATGGCTTTCATTCACCCTGACTGGGAGGGTGCCCTGCCTGGATCTAAGTGGGGAGTGGGTGGTTGGGACCACTGCCATTGCATCGCTGTGACCCAGCTAGATGGGCTGGGCTGGGGAGAGAAACTGGGAATGAGCAGGTGGAGGCCAATTCTGCTTGCTGCCTTACACCAGCATCTGAGGTTTTCCAGCAGAGCCAGTGAGGGTAGGAAGGTGCCAAACAGGAACGGGCACGTCCCAGACCTGCTGCCGCCCAGAAGTGGGCAGTCAGAGTGGTGATGGTGGCCTGAAGTGGCTGGGAGGAGTCCAAGGGAGCAGGGAAATTTACTGGGAAATGAAAGGAAAGGAGGAAGGACTTGTGGAAAACCTCTCTTTCCTCCCAAATCTTTCCTGCTTGCTCTGCTCAGCCATGACTTCTCCGTGACCAGTGCCCCAGAGCCACTCTCCAGCAGAGGAGCCCAAGGAAAGGCAGACCAGCACCGGTGGCAGTGCACCTGCCAGGCACCGGGCAGCTGGTGGGACAGGCCTGTCCACAGTGTGACAGGCCAGGGACAGAGAGAGGGGCAATGACTGCATGCGATCTCCTCACGTTCTCAAGAAGAAGCAAAAGGAAGCTCCCAAGATCAGTTTGCTGTCTGCAGAAGAGCTGAGACACCCGGGAGGTTGCTGCTGCTGCCGGCTGGGCCGGCAGGCGGCGCTGTCCGCATACAGAAGGCGCTGGGCTGGGGCTGCGGGGAGCATGCGGAGGATCAGAGCCAGCCCCGGGCTGCTGCCGCTGGGACGCTAAGCTGAGGAGTTGCGCTCCACACTGCGCTCTGCTCCCCCGGGAAGCGGTCCACCTTCCCATCAGAAACACACTGGCCCCAGGAGAAGCCTCCTGAGATCATGGCCGGCTCCACAGTATCTACTCAAACCTTTGTGTTTTTGCTGGCCAAATGGCAAAGATCTGTGCTCGGGTTGGAGTGTGAGCCCCCACCCAGCTGGAGGATGATGAAAGAAGTGGGTTCAGACTTGGTTTCAGACTCAAACACCTTCAGAGCTCGAGGAGGAAGAGAAAGGTGACTGGGCCATGTTTTTTGATTCATCCCTCCGTGCATACAGGGCACAGAGAGATTTTTGGATCTGCATCCAGGTGTCATTGAAATGTGGGAACTTTCAGATCCAGGCCCTTGGTTTGGTTTGGATTTACGCCTTGGCTTTGAACTGTTTGGATGTTTGCTTGATGCTTGTCCAACCTGTCCACATTTTTTGAATTTGGAAAGCTGAGCTGAAACTGTGACCAACTGCCTTTTTTTTTTTTTTGTGTGTGTGGTATTTGACCATTTGAACCCTCGCTAGATACTAGAAGCAAACCCACCGTGTTTCAGAACTTCCAGCACTTCAGCTGGCAATGGCTGGTGGGTGGCAGCAGGGACAAGGGGGTGCAGATCTGAACGTGCCTGGCTGTCTTCTTGCTTTGTCATTCTGATGCTCAGAGGATCCATAGCGTGAAGTGTTCTTATACGAGAAGTGACTTTGGAAGGGGCCATCTTAAGACATCACATTTGTGTGGAGGCTTCAGTAGGAAACATTTTCCTACCCCGTAATTCACACATCGTTGCCCTTCTGAACGAGAAAGATGAGACTTATCAAACAGAAAACTGCTTTTGTTACGCGTCCCTCCAGCTTTGTGTGGTTCTACCACTTGAAATAAACCTCCCCCTGGCTTCAGAGAAGTTCTCAACCTTCTTCTATTTAATATTTCCCTGAAGTATAATGCATCATTTGCCCCTCTTCCACTGCTTTGAAAAGTGGAGTAAGAACGATCAGAGCATCTGGGCCACTCCTTGGCATTGGGATCCCTCTGTAACTACACATTGTTTTTCTTGGAATTCTTACTCCTCTTTATTGGAATTCTTACTCTGCAATGATTTTCCTACTGAGATAGTGCTCATAACCAACAACAGAGGGGTTTGAGGGTAACCAGTGGTCTGGTGGTCTATGTGAATGCTTGGGTAGAATCTGAATGTATTCACTGTGTGATTTCAGGTTGTCCTCATCATTTTACTCCCTACATACTCTGAGCCCTTCTGGTTTGTGACATGCCTGTTTGTGCCCACAGCTCCTTTTAAATCTGCTTTTGAACAATGGGAATCCACTCTGTTCCCTTAAAAGCACAAAAAACAATTTAAACAGCCTCCCTGAGTGAAATGTGTGGCAGATCCTCTCAGAAAGCGTTTTCTGATGTCAGTGAGTGGGTCCTTCAGCATCTTTCTGTTCCACTCACAGCACTCAGCAGCTTCCTGGAACCTTTCCATGTAACTGACGTGACAGACCTCTCACAAAGTGGCTGAGTGATGACTCCAATAAGTCAAAGATAGTAGCTAGAAATATAAGAAACAGGGTCACAGCTTATTTCTCTTCTAAAGCAGAATAAATTGCTCAACGCTTCAGGGTGAAGAGCTCTAAATTTGCAGAGTGGATTTGTTTGAGCTGACAATCTTTGAAGAGCTTGACCTGTAACTTGCATGCTCCTGTTCCCCTGCCAGCCCAGCCCCATAACTCATCCTGGGAGAGAGTGACAGCCTCACCTATAAAATTATGTCCTCTCCTCACTGCTGAAGTCAGGATTACTCTCCTTGAAAATGCTGGCCAAGGTCTGTGGGTATCACATGGCTGCTGGGCCAGCAGCGGTGATGTTTGTGGAACCGCTGCCTGTCTCAGGGCTAATCTCCAGGATAATTTAGATTAACCTTCCAGATCTCTGGAAAGCCCATTCCCCATGATGGACTGGCCCTCTTACAGCCAGACCCCATCTTAAAGGTTTAACCCAAGCTGACATCACAATGTTTTATCAAAAACTTTAAACTGATAGGTATCTAAGGAACGCCCCCAGCCTTCCCCAGTTAGACACTACCTTTCTCTTTAAAGCCTTTCCACTCCCCTCACCAAAACACCGTATCCACTGTGAATAATGCTAACCAGAGAGAGCAAGGACATCTTGACATCTCCTTCTGTTTGCTTTGCCACAAGATGGATTGCTGTGGCAGATAGATGGGGGGTATCAGAGGTGCCCCTCTGCATGCTTGAGGAGGGCTTGAAATCAATCAGCCTAGGCTGGGAGGGGAGGGAGATTTTGCCCCAGCAAAGGTACCTCAGGCTCTGGCTTCTGGCATGGGCAGCCAAATTATTCTCTGTTAGTCAAGTATTTATAGCCATCATTACAACCTGGACCGTGGAGTACATGGCTAAAGGCCACTAGAAGCATAGAGAAACATGAACTAAAAGCCTAATTCCAGTCTGAAGCTGGAGTGAAAGAAATAAATCATGCTATGAAGAATTGCTTAAAACGAATGAGCCTATCAAAAGTGATGCAAACAGCTCTCTGTTTTCCTGGGGAAGGAGCTCTGCTGCCCAGAGAAAGGTGTTCAGGTATCAGGGATCTGTAGGGCAGCCAGAGTAACTCTCACCATGCACATCCTGCCCATTGCACTGAGCAGTCCCCAGGTCCCTCCCCAGCACAAGACATGGCAGAAGGACACTACGGTGAAGAAAGTCAGCAAGGTCTCAGCCTGTGCTGATCCTGCTGATTCTGGGGAGACAGAAGAGCCTCTTCTTACCTGTAGACTTATTTGTAATGTCTCACCTTACTTAACCTGCACCACCAGAGCCTTCTCACTTCCCCCTGGCCATTCACAACAGACTCAGGATAAAGAGGTCTGAGCAGAGTCATGCAGCTGCCTTCTGTTACTCATGGAGAATGTCAGCTTAAATAGAATTCTTTGAGGGAGGGGAAAGTGACCAGGTGGGATACAATCACCTTTATAGGAAGGTAAAAGAGGTGCTCCCCTCCCCTTTTTCATGCATGTGTTAGATTGGACCATGCTATAGAAAAGATGAAATCCTTCTGAAAAACAAAGTATTACCCAGCCCCTTGGTGCTGTTCAAGCTGGTTTTGGTCTCCATGGGTCATGGAGCATAAGATTTTACCTTCTGTTAATCTCAAACAGGTTGAAAACCATCTGTAAAGAAAAGAGTTGTGAGCATGAGAAAGGCAGGTCAGCCTTCCCTGTCTTCAGCAGCTGTGAAGTTTTAACTTCCAGCCTGCATTTCAGGTTCTAGTGTCAATGATGGAGCAGTAAAAGCAGCTGCAAAGTAGCAATGCAAAGAGGCCATGTGTCTTATGGTTTATGTATGAGACAGAAGCTGACAGAACTTCGAAGGCTGTAGCTGTCTGGGAGGCAACAGCCTTGGTGGAACAGCTTTTTTCAGTTTCCATCTTGGTCGTGCCCTGGAGAGTACTTAGGAGATTGGTCCTCTGGTCTCTGCCATTTCACAATTATGCTGTCTCCCTCCAGGGACTCCAACTCTTGGCTCAAAAGTGAAACAAAGATGTTAATAAAAATGCAGACAGAGATACCATGGGAAAATGGATTTAGAGGAGAAAATGTGGATATTTCCAAACATTCCTACAAAAGTGGCAAACTAAGCCACACATTTCTTAAACATAGAGCAAGAGGTGAAGTAGAAAGTGTAAAGCTCTTCTGGTGGCCCAAAGAATGTTTTACCACAGCCTTGGAGGATTTCTGGGGAACAGTCCATCAGCATAGGGACCATCAGCTCTTTTTGTACATGCCCTATCAATCCCAAGGATCATTGATTTGTCAGATACTGGATACTGGATCTAGGAATGCACCCAGTACTATAACTTCCCAGTGCCCGGCACTGTGGCAACATCACCCAGGAAGAGAGCCTATGTCTTAGCCCATTGAGTATGTCCATCTGCTGAAAGGCTGTAGAAGACATTCTGAAGAGGTTGTAAAAGAGTCTTTCTCAGTGGACATTTTTCACATCAAAAGGGGAGAGTTGTCTCAGAAGTGTACAGCTGGTGGGAACCAGCAAGTACTGACCACTTTGTCTTTTCCCATGTTTGGAATTCAGCTTCCCACAGCACAGGTACCAAAAAAAAAATCACCTGGCCACTTCAATCCCCTCTATCTAGTTCCAGTTATGGTTGTAAGTGAAGTGATGAATGGGACAGTCAGGGTAAGTGACTCTGCACTTTGGGGCATCCTTCCTGCCGCCTGCCCCAGGGATCCTTGCTGCAGTGCAAGTCATCTCATAAACATTTCCTTCAGGCTGTGGTGGATTTGGACTAAATTTCGTCTACGTTTCTGAGTTTTGTTCTGGAATTCACTAACAGTGAGTCAAGGAATCAGTTCCAGTGTTTTGATTTATGTGAGAGCTAAATGCCACTGAAAGGCAGAGGATCTGCTCCTCAAGACTGATTGCTGCTGCTGTGTTTGGTGTTTTCCTTCGAAGTCCCAGGGAGAGCTTCATGAGAATCCAGTTACTTCACATTTAAACTAAACTCTGACAAGTTTATAGGTCCTAAAGAATTGCAAAGGAAACATTAAAAGAGACACTTTTTAATGGTTTAGAAGGAAAAGAACCAAATTATTTAAGCCAAATAACTGAATATTTGGCATTTGAACTATGATTTAAAACCCACTGCTGCTTTCAAGGTAATGATTTCTTGATGACTTCTTCAGTCACTGAGTGACTGCAGCCTACTGCCAGGTGGGAAGAGCTGCTGGCAAAGTGTCCTCACGGAGTGCAAGAAGGAAGGGTTCATAGCAAGTACCCACCTGCAAGCTGATGTTCTGCACAAGGGCACATCACAGATGCTGAGAGAGTTTGGGGTGGCCATGACCCGAGGACAGGTTGTGGCAGGGCTTGCAGATCATCTAGGAGACTCTCTGCCTGCAATGACCACAAAGCTGCACTGGGGAACACTTATATGTTTCTTAAACTACTCATGCAGCCTCCATGGGTGAGAAGAAGAAACAGCTCAGCTCAACTGCAAGTCAAGCCCATACATTTACTGTTTGCCATTAACAGCTTAGAGTGAATGAAAAATGTGGTTTGTAAGAAGCACACTTCATGGTTTTACCCAGGTCACATAAAACAGATACAGCTGCAGAGTGTGGAACAGTCCAAGTTTCAAGTGGTGAATGCAGCTAACTGCTATTTGCAGGTCACGTCACCCGTGGGTTTGCAGTGCTCAGGCAGCGTGAAAGGCTGCAACTCTCCAAACAAAAGCATTTCACCATACTTGATTAATCTCTTGGCACAGACCTTTGTGAGTGTTCTGCTCTCTGGGTGCTATTTGTCACGTTTTGTCTCCCTGTTAAAAGCTGCAGCCGCCCGGTCAGCTGCCCGCAGCAGTCAGCTGTGACTCAGGCCAGCGCTGACAGACTGCTGTGGAGAAACCCACGGCGAGCTGGGGCGCATTAAACTGCTCAGCTGATGCACAGATAGAGCACAGGGGTGCTCACCAGGCCATTTGTTAATAGGCTAAAGGGCTCCCTACCCACAGAAGTTATTTAAGCCAAGATTTATCCCGCTTCTCCCAGAGCAATTCCTTCTTCCCAGTCTCCTGGGTGCAAGTTAGAGCTGTAAAGGATGGAGCTGTCAAGGACAACCTCTCCGCAGGTCCCTTCTGTGCTGGCACAAGCCCAGCTGCCTATGGCAGCCTGGCCTGCAGGTCCGTTTCAGGAGTCCGGACTCTTTATCCTTTCCATTGGCTCAACAGAGGAGCCTCCCCTCAGTGTTCAAGTGTTGAGCATTTTCTGTGCATACACAGGAGTTTCTGGAGACTTGTGGTGCTCCTCACAGAGCAGAATTCTTCACCTACATAGGCCAAATGCTGAGGCTGTGAGCAACAAGCTGGCCAGAGGATTGGCTTTGATGGGAAGAGGATTGGAAATTGCTTTCTCCACATTGGATTATGTTGGAAAAGCATCTAGTGTTCTAGGAGATGCCTCACCTCATGGGAACAGGTGGAAATGGCCACTAACCACCCAGCTAGGTGGAGGTGACTGGCTCAGGTTGTGGCATGTGTCTGGGCTCGGCTCGCTCCGTGGTCACAGCTTTGGGTGTAATTACAGGAATTCTCTCTACTCTCACAAGTTTTTCCTTTCAAGGGTCACTGATGCCCAGATATGTTTTTCTAATGCTTCCATATTTAATGATGACATTACAGAGCCATGAGGGTACACTGCTGGGTTACCCATCAGCGTCCCTCCTGAATGGTCCACGCTGCGTAAGTGAAACATGAGTCTAGAAAAAGGTGAACAGCTTTCAAAATAAATACATTATGTTTTTGCTTTACAAAGGCAAAGGAAGTTACAGAGATTCATCCTTTCTCACACATGGTTGTGCTTTAAAAAGCATCAGAAAGACAGAGCTAAGTTTCACAGCCAGAAGAAAGTAATTTGCATCCTCCATAAATCAAGTTTTGCTTTCTTCTACTCTCCTGAGCCAGGTGCTCTGAAGGGCTTCCACTAGCAGTGAAATCCTCCCAATGGGAAGAAATAGCAGTAGAGAAAAGTATCTAAGTTGAAAAAGAGAGAATAGGAAGAACTTTGACTCTGGAAACATTTCAAACAAACCCAGACTTAGTGCTTTTCTTACGACCTGCATGCTGTGACCTTCCTGGGACTGCAGAGATCACCGTGCAGGCTCCCAGTCAAGACAGGATCTGTGAGAACTTCCTGAAAAGAAAGTAAGGGAAAAAAAAAAGTTTAAAAAAATCTAAAAAAAAAAAAAAAGTTAAAAAAGGTGGCAGAGCATATTTTTGAGTGACAGAGGCAAAACTGAATTCGTTAGTAAGATCACCTAATCAGTGTGGGTGCAGCTATGCTCTCCTACAACAGTCTTTAAAGTGGTTGGTGTGAATTCTGAGTGCAGAGAAGTGCTGCTATTCCTCATCTGAGAGCACCTCCTGTTTATTAGCATGTGAAAGGTGCCAGTCAGTTGGCAGCTGTGAACCCTGCACATCCTCTGTCCTACAGTATCACCTGTTTGAGGTTGAGGTCAGATGGACAAAGCAGGAGTGCTCACTGGGGGTGTTGACAGAGACATTAGGAAGGCATTGGAGACTACTTTTGATTATATCTAAAGAAGTTTATTATACCTGTAAATAATGTATAAAGTGAACATATGTGTCTGCATATGTATAAAAATCAAATCTACAGAACCTGCCATACCCACCAGCCCCAACCCTAAACCCGACGGGTTCTGAGCATCCCTCCGCTAAAATGCAACTTGCACTTGAAGCTGTGCTGGCCCTAGAGGTACAAATCCCTTTTTATTGTTGCAAAAATAAACAGAAATGTAAATGAGCAGGATGCACCAATTATATAGAAGACCACAGCAACTTCTGCCTTCAAGCTGGTGTAACCTGGTCTAGTCGAAAGAGAAGGAGCCATCCTGCTTGGTCAGGGTCCTGTTCCCTGGGGAGGCAACGTGTTAGGTGTGCATTACTGTTTGCTGTGGGAAAGGAGCGAGGATCGGGATGGTTTGCTAGCTGGCAGCGCTTGCACACAAAGCTATGACACAGCCTAGACGTTTTTTCAGATGATTGCTATTACCTGCAAGGAAACTCGCTGCGTGGTTTGCTGGAGCTCAGCAGACCTGGCAGGAACACGTTTGAGGCTGAGCTGTTAACCAGGGTGCGGTGAAGCGAAGCGGCAGCAGAAGGCAGCAGGCTGAGGAAGGAGCCGGCTGCAGGGTGGCGCTGGGAGGGACGCGCTGCGCCCCCGCCGCACCTGCCCGCTGTGGCAGCTGAGGAACAGTGGTGAGCTATTAGCGGTTCCTGACGCTTGTCAGCTCTCTGCCTTTGCAGCAGGAAAAGGGAAATGGCAGCAATCATGCCCAATTGAGTATCCCATGATGTCAGGCCGCGCTCTGGGAGCGCCCAGCAAAGGTTTGCAGATGTGGCGGCGGTGGCAGCGCTGCTGTGGTGCCGATTAAGACCTCAGCGGCGGTGGCGGCGGCGCACTGACAGCACCGCAATTGCTTGCACCTGTTTCCCTGCATTACACACGGGTCTGGAACGGATTACCCTTGCCTGCTGCTGGACTCGCTCCACCTCTCTGCACCCTGATGGACTCCAGCAGCATCTCTGCTGAAGATCAGGCAGCTATCATAAGGACCAGGAAAAGGCGGAGATAATTTGCTGCCTGGTTTTGCTTTGCTGAAAGATTTCGGTTGCTATGGTGATTCGACAGGGACTCACTGGCTTCAGCAAGAGCTTACTCTTCTGCTCTGTAGAATCCAGGTACTGCCTGGAAGCCCAACAGCCAGACATCATCCTGGCCACCTATCTCCAGAAACAGGCCTGGTCTTGGTCTCCCATGCATCAAAAGGGCATCCAATTCAGGGCAGGTTTAGGATGGACATTAGGAAGAAGTTCTACACAGCAGGAATGATTGCCCATTGGAACAGGTTGCCCAGGGAGGTGATGGAGTCCTCATCCCTGGAGGTGTTTCAGAGGAGGCTGCATGAGGCACTTAGTGCCAGGGGTTAGTTAATGAGAAGGATTAGGTGATAGGTTGGACTTGATGATCTTGAAGGTCTTTTCCTGGTTAGCTCTGTGATTCTGTGATTAGAAGAACCACCTCACCTCCACCCTGTGCCTTCATCTTTATTTGCCTTTTGGGCTTGTGTAGTTCTGATGACAGCAGGCATTTTCTGAATTTTTTAACTCAAAGTTTGAATTGGGCAAAATGGAGATTCCTGCATCTATATTCCAGCTCCTTGTGAAGGTGGTCTTGGCATGTTATTTAACTTCACTCACCACCACTCTCTGGGCCTGGCCTTCTGAAAATGAGAAGGGTTAGGTGATGGGTTGGACTCGATGATCCCAGAGATCTTTTCCATCCTGGTTAATTCTGTAATTCTGAGAAAATTACCTCTTCTTCCCACAGGGTTTGTAAAGGAACTCTGAAGACTTTGTGGCCAGTTGTGGAGCACAGGGGAGCTGCTTCTGATCAGCTGCTTGTGACTCTGGTAGCAATGGAAGTAAAGGCAAAGCAGCTCAGGTCTTCTCCTCAAGGGGAGCCCAGAGCCTGAGGTATCTTTAGCACAAGTTCAGAAAGGACTTTCTGTGGAAACAGGCTAAGTCTATAAAGAATGTCCAGGAGAAGCAGTCTGGCTGTGTGATGTACGCAGAGTAGGGGCTGGAGTGTTAGTTGTAGCTGGCAATGAAAAGGCAAACCAAGGCCAAACATCTCGCAGGGAGTGGATCACAAGTATCTCATTATTTTCTTGTGTGGCAGCAAAGGAAATAACTTAATGGAATCTCTCATAATTTACTTTTCATTTTTTTCCCCCTTGCTGCATGATGCTGTTGCCTCTCACATCCCAAATAAATTCCTTTAGCACATCTTGGCCCTGAGGAGTAAGATCAGCCAGTAGGAAACTTCTGCAGGGATTTCTTTTAGAAACAAAAGTGGTTTATGTGCTGCTGCTGCTGATTGTTCCCTGAAGTCATTATTTCACAAACATTAGTGAAGTAAGAGAGTCACAGAAACGGGACAGACATTAACTGAAGCATGAGGTCAGATTACACAGATAAAATGACATGTAGAAGACCTCAGACTACTTGCCACAGTTCTAGGAAATTTTTTTTTTTTGCTGTTTAGAAAGCTGAACCCACTGCTAGTGTATAAAGAATTCCATTTATGGCCTGGCACAGGTGAAACAAAGAGAAGTGCACAAGCCATTGAAGTACCTTTACCTGTACCTTAAGGACTAGACTGGAATCTGGGCCACCAGCTCTCATACAGGCAAAATTCAATGACTGTAGTGGTTTAAGAGACTGAAAGCTGTTTGAAAAAACATACTCTGTATATATATATATATAAAAATTATAACTACATTTAAAGTATAGATGCATATATATATATGTATATACATTTTATTTATATATACTTTATAGTTAAAAAAATATATAATGAAAAAAAAAACTGGCAGAGGGGAGATTGAAACTGGATGTTAGGAGGAAGTTCTTTGCAGTGAGGGTGGTGAGACACTGGCACAGGTTGCCCAGGGAGGTTGTGAAGCACAGAGGAACAGAATGTGATCTTTGATCCCATCTTTGATCACATTCTGTGCTTCTGTGCTCCACAACCTCCCTGGAGGTGTTCAAGGCCAGGTTGGATGAGGGCTTGAGTGTCACTGCCTATGGCAGGAGGTTGGAACTGGATGGGCTTTGAGGTCCCTTCCAACTAAACCCTTCCATGATTCTGAGTCTATGTGTGCACACTGTCTGCAGATCAGGTGAGCAGTCCTGGTGAGTGCAGAGGTGTGGAAGTGGAGCTGAGGGCAGGCAGACTCCATGCTTTGTCCCCAGAGCCTTGGGCAGTTTCCCAAGGTTCCAGGGCAGGTGAGTGCCTTTCCCTGTCGGGGCTGTGTTGTTTGTGTTTCACACATGGGAACTGGGGCAGAAAAAGAGCAAATAAGCCCCGAGGGCAGCACAGGTCCCAGGGCTGGCAGGTCCAGGCTCAGATTAGTGCTCGGTGTGGGGCCTAGTAGGGGCTAATTCCATCTAAATATTGGTGACAAAGGGGACCAAGACATTTCAGAAGGGCAATTATTCCTGCCCAGCCCTACTCAGATTAGCTTTGTGAGTACAATCTGGGGACTGTGAGCATGCACCGAGCAGCTTCACTGCTTCTGAAGGGGATATGCTGCTTGCCTTGTGGTGGTTTGAGCGTGGAGCCCATGTCTGGGTGTAGCAAACAACCTGCCTTGGTCAAAGGAACCACTTGTGCAGGCCATAAGCAGTGCAGATGTGTTGTAATCACTGCCTAATAATTGCTTTCAGAGCAAATAATGTTCAAGTGGTTAGCACATCTGTAGCATGCTCTAAAGAACAGCACAGGACACACTGTACAGAGCCCTCTGCAGAACAGGCTGTGCTGTACACGGACACAGCCTGCCTGCTGCTGCTGCTGCTGCACAGCGAGGCAGAGTCTTCAGCACAAGGGGAGCATAAATCATCTCAGTGCTGCCTTGATTGTGATCTTACTAGCTAAGCCTTCCTTCAGCACAGTCTTTGATTCAGAAAGCACCTGTGCAGCTGTTTGTGCCTTTTGTGGATGCTCTCCTGTTCTCCTGGATGCTGTTTGTCACTCTGCAGTTGTGCCATGAACACCACTCAGGTGATTTCCCCTGGTTGTCTGGCGCGGTCTCGTCACAGCCCAGAGTCACACTGGGCTGGATAGACTCTTTTCTTTGACTTGTGATTCTGGGAATAACCAGTGGCAGAAGCACCCACACAACCACCAGAGCAGCAGCAGGTCTCAGCTCTGGCCATTAGGCTTGGTTTTGGTCCCTTCTCCCTGCAGCTCTTTGCAAGCAGGTGGTGTTTGTCTGAGCAGCCTGTGCATGGCAGCTGGCCGCTGAGTCCCTCCAGCTAACATCTCCTCTGCACTCAGCTCAACCACACCTGCCTCACACGGTGAACAAGAAAGGTTGTTTTGGTTTTTTTTTTTTTTCTTCCGTAATCTGTTAGAAAAGAGAGGGCTATATGAGTTGAGATAAGGGGGTGGAGGAAGAGTAGGATGAAAAGTCCTGGACCGATCACACCTCTTTCAGATGTAATGTTTCATGATGCTTGCAGAGGCCATCTGGTCTTGTAGCACAGAAAAAAAAAAAAAAATAGTAAAGTTCAAGGGCTTTTCTTTCCTCTCTGTTACACTACTCTCTTTAACACAGTTATTTCATTAGCTCTTGCTATCACTTGATCAGATTTATCTTCCCCTAAAACTTCCTTTCCCTTGAAGTAGGCAGTGACATGGGAATGCAAACCTTTCCAGGCTTTTATTGTTCAGAATTAAGAAATGGTAGAATAGTCTCGTGAAAGATTAATGACTTCCCCTAAGCATCTTTGTACCTGAGGACAAGCAATTACAAAAATATGTCCAAAAGAAAGCACGTGGGGATATTAGCCTGGATTGGCCAGGTAATTCTTGGCAGACAGCAAGCTGAGCCTTTTGCACTGCCAGCATGTTTACAGCTAAGGCAGCTCCTGTCTTGACATCCTTGCAGAGGGCTGCAGCAGCAGGACATGCTGCTCCTGCAGGGCCAGTGTGGTACACTGTGCACATGAAAACAGCTGTGGTAGTGAGTGGAGCCAGTGCTGGGGTGCCTCTTGTAGCATCAGGGTGACAACCCCAGTACAAGTAAAAGACCTTGAGTAATTTTGGTTCAGTTCGTTAAGTGAAAGCATAACCTGCCCTTAGCATGCTCCAGAGGAAGAAGCAGCACTGGCAGGAAACCTCCTTTTGTTTCAGAGGATGAGGTTTTGGTTCCAGCTCCTTGTCCTGTGCTAGCACAGCTAAAATCTGAGAGTGTGTCTCTGAAAATACAGCAGGTGGTGGGGGATGTGTTAGCTTCTGAAATGCAGAAGGGGCAATAGCTGCTTTCCTGTGCTCACAAGAGGATGCTTAGACTTCATCAGGAACTTCCTGGGAGATTTTGCCCTGGCCTTGGGTGGGCTCAGTGCAAGGAAAAATAAAGAAACATAAATGCATTTTACAAGTGACACCTTGACCTAGAGTTCCCTTCCTTCTGAGTTCAAACCTTATTGCCCAAAGCACTGCAGTGACACTGGGTAGGATCATTTTCCACTCAGCTTTTGGGGTATCAAAATCCTTCAGCTGAGGAAAATGCAGAAGGAAGCTGCAGGACGCAGCAAACACAGGGAACTGTGCCTCTCTGTGAGATCATTCCAAGGAAGCTGGGACAAGCCTGAGCCAGTTACTGCCTTTATTCCTTGTAATGTCAGGTGAAAGGAAGATTGGCACAGACATAAAAAAATATGGATGTTTAAAGTTACTGTTTGCAAAGAAGCCATGAAGGTGTCTTCACCTTCTCAAGGCTACATGCATGGCTCAGTGCAGCCCTGACTGACTGCAGTCCTCGTCCCGAGCATCAGCTGCCTGCCTGTAGGTCTTTCAGCAGCAGGATTTAACATCCTGACCTAACATTTAGTGTATTAATCCTAATTTTATGCTGATGCTAAGATTCTCTGCTGTATTAAATCAGCCCAGGTTAATTCTCCCACCCAGTATCAATGGTCCCACTGTCTGGGTCCCAGGACTGACCACCCACTTTTATGAGAACCTGCAGTGAATTAGAAAATCTGTCATTGCTGGAGGAGCCGGACAGGTCGGAGAGGGGCTGTCATTCTTCCCACACAATGCACACCCTTTGTCTGCTATCTCTTAAACTAACCTGACAGAGCCTCCCCTCCTGCTCAATGGCATCTTTATTCTCTCCCAAGGAATGCTTCGGTCACCAGCGTTATTAAGAAATTTCTGGACAATGTTTAGTGGCTGCGCAATCATCCAAGGTTCTATTAAAAAGCCATCTGGTAATTAATAGCACATTTGTTCTCAGCCTTCTCCCAATTTGTCCATTAGTGGGGTAAAAAGGCAGGACAAAGGGTCCTGTGCCTCAGCCGTCTTTTACAGGGATTCCTCAGGAAGTTGGAAACACATGGTGGCTTTGCAGGGACACGTCCTTGTGAGAGCTCGGCCAGAGTGGCCCAGCACTGCAAGCCTCAGGCCTCTCCCCTTCACAGCACCACAGGATGGCAGGGCTTGGAAGGCACCCAAAGAGCTCACCCAGTCCAACTCCCCTGCCACAGCAGGACCATCCAAACTAGCTCAGATAGCAGAGGAATGCATCCAGACAGGCCTGGAAAGGCTCCAGAGAAGGAGACTCCACAACCTCTCTGGGCAGCCTGTGCCACTGCTTTGGGGCCCTTCCAGTCAAGAAGTTGCCTCTTGTGTTAAAGTGGAACCTCCTGTGCTGTAGCTTCCATCCATTGCTTCTTGGCCTATGGCAGGGAGCAGTGAGCAGAGCCTGTCCCCCCACTCCTGACTCCCAGCCCTCAGATAATTGCAAACATTGATTCAATCCCCTCTCAGTCTCTTTTGTGCAGACTAAGCAGCCCCAGGTCCCTCAGCCTCTCCTCCCCAGGCAGTGCTGCAGTCCCCTCAGCATCCTTGGAGCCCTCCGCTGGATACTCTCCAGCAGATCCCTGTCCCTCTTAAACTGGAGGCTTGGCCACTGCCTGTGTGTTGCCCAGCGTGGAGGCTTCTCCAGCCTGGGGTAGGAGGCTGTAGGAATGGCAGATAAAAGCCACTGTGAGAGCCAGGCCAGGGCACTACACCAAAACCGGCACAGGTGACTTTCATACTCATTCACCTGACATCTGAAGGCTTTTCTGAGGCTTCCTTTTAATGTCTGCTCTTGAAAGCAGGATTGCAGCCCCAGGCTGTGCTCTGCGAGCTTGTTTTATTCTTCCCCTTTCATTTGCTCTTTCTTCTCTCTTGAAAGCACCTGAAGAAGAAATGCTTTAAGATTTCAGAGGTTTGTTGTTAGAAAGACACCACCGGAGCTCGGATTTTAGTCCTTTCTTTCTTTCTTTGTTCACCAACCTGTGAGGAAGGTTGTTGATGCTGTTTTGCGCTTGCTGGCATCATCCGAACTGCAGAGGACCAAGCTGTGGCTGAATAGCTGTGCCTCAGCAGCAGGGATCTCTCTTGTGCCACAGATAATTAAAAGGGAGGTTCTCCCTGTGGCTAGGGGTAGGGGCAGAGCTGGTGCAAACTCAGTGATGAGCTCAACAGGGCTCTGAGATCCACAGCAAGAAGGAATCTGCCTCTTGAGAGGATGAGCCTGAAATTCACCAGCCAGTCAGACTGCTCTCATAAAGCAGGCTGACGAGAAGTTGGCTTGTGAGTGATTTTTCCTTTAAAAAAAAGCATCTGCTTTCTGGGGACGTTTTTGTTTCTTGGCACTTATTTATTGCCCTCTATTGCCTCAGAGGCCCATGGGGATTGCATTTGTGTTGTTTTATTTGTCTTAGTGGGCTGTGCGCTGCAGGGAACAATGTAGCTCCCCAATGAATCATGGTGGGACGTTGCTGTGGCTCACCATCACATGGAGACAGCAGTGCAGGTCTAGAGAGCTTGCCCAGGGTGTGTTCAGGCTTCACACATGCTGCCCACATGCAGAGCATGGTTTGGGATGCCACCATCCTCACCATCTCTCACTTGCAGTGTTCATTGTCTTGAGCTGAGGGGGCTGGTTTGGATTTCGGTAGGTGCAGCCACCCAGTGGCATTTGAGCTTTCTTGGACTGTATTTTCCTTTTCTTCAGTTGTTCTTTGCTCTCCACCCTGCCAGAAGCTCTCTTCTGTCCTGTCTAGTGGATCCATAGCAGGCAGTGTGTGAAATCACTGTTTCCACCAGATCTGGTGAATGGTTGCAGCCAGCACAATTTCCACCTCGGTGACAAGGAGTTTCTATTTCTTTTCTCCAAAAAGCAAACAGAGCCCTTTGTTAGGCTGCATTTGTTTGCAAAGCAGAGCTCTACTGAAGAGTGGACAACATTTCCTGCTTTGCATACAGCTCTAGCCGAGGAGATGAAAGTCTGAGCTCCACAGACAGCTTCCTCCCACCTTCATGGAGAGTGTTGGGATTCCAGCCTGGATTTCAGCCAAAGCAAAGAGAGTGCAGAGCCCAGAAGCAACACAGCACACACACGCAGTGTGTTTTTAATTTACTTTGCTCGCCAAAGCTTCCTCCCCTCCTCGTGTGAAAGAGCTCTTTCCACAGCAGTGCAAATATTTGTTGACACTTCCGAGCCTTGAGTGCCTGTCAGGAGATTGTGTTTATGGAGGGAGTGCTCTGCAAACAGGCACAGGGTGCAGGGTCACTGTCCCACTGCACAGCACCCATGCCGAGACCTGCTCTGCACAGCACCACAGGTGCTCTTCACAAGGGTCACCAGAGCCTTGCACCCTTGTCTTTCCCAGAGTAATCTCATAGAATGGTTTAGGTTGGAGTTTGGTTTAGGTAGGGGTCTGAAGAGAGCAGAGCAAAGGGGCAGAATCCCCTTGGCCTGAATTTCTGCCTGTGTGGGTGCATCAGGTAGGAGGCAGAAAGGCCTGGTTTTGCAAGTCACAGAGCAGGGAGTTGTCACTCTGTGCCTGCTGTCTTTGAGCTCCCCATCCTATTCCACAACAATGCAGAATCTGGTGTTTGGGTCCCTCTGGGAGATTGCCTCTCTAGTGGAAGAAACCTGACTGACCCAAAGCTCCTTACACAGGATGTTTTTGTCCCATTGACTTTCTGACAAATGAAGGCTGTCTCTATAAAACTTAAAAGCAGTGCAAGCTGAACTGTTTCTGACCTGTACTTGACCTATTCAGCTTCATCTGCTCCTGACAGACTTTTCAACAGTGAGCTCACAAAACTCTTTTTTTTTTTTTTTTTTTTTTTTAATGCATTACTCTTGGATTTTTTTTTCCTGTTTTAGTTTCGAGTTTTGTGTTTCATCATTTCTGCTCCTTCTTCCATCACCATCTTGCACCAGACCACTGCAATAACTCCTTCCAGTGATTAAAGACTGAGATCTGCTGCATAGAAATCAGAACTGCTTGTCCTTCCTTGGGCAAGCTCATTAGAAAACCCAGCACAGGAACATATGGATAACATCCCAGTGAACAGATCAGGGACTAAACAAACCTTAGAGATCTCCAGTTAATTAACTAATTAAGTTAATTAGTAAAGATTCATCTGGGAGGTGTGGAAAGATTTGCCACATCTAAAGAAGCTCGGGTGTCACCTGCCCAGATGTAGACTTGAAGCTGCCTTAGAGGCTGGCCTAGGCAGTCTTTTGAGACCCCTCCATTTCTATTCTGGGGCTTTGGAGGTGGATTCTGGTCAGTTTCAAGGAGTATTTCTTGTGGTTTCCTTCTTCATGCTTCCTCAGCCGATGATTTTGGAACCTGGGGAGGTCCAGGCATGCATTAGACTCAGTGGATGTTTACACAAGGAGCAATGTCTTTCCACTTTAGGTTATCCAAAGCCAGGTGAAATCAGCCTCAGTGGTGCTGGGGGAGTTTGGATGCATGCCTGTGTCCTGTGAAAGCAGCCAGACCTCCCCTAACAAGCCAAAGCCATAAGCCAGGGCCCCTGTGTGACCACAGGCAGTCTGTGGGGTGCTGAGGGTGGTGCCTTGCCCGTACTGCTGCAGGCTTTGGCACACTTTCAGAGCAGGAGATCATCATTCTCAGTGACCAACCTGAGCACAGGGTCTCCAGCATGGGCCAAGTTGATGCAAGAACTCGTCTGTAACTGTGGAGTTACAGAGGGATGAACTGAGTTGTCTCCTCAGAGTGTCTGCAGATGTCAGAAACATGGCTGTGGATGCTGCATGTTCCTGGAGGGGTGGAAAAGTCATGGGCCACGTGAAGTTAGGTCAGAAGCTCCCATAATGGGAACTGCAGGAGCATGCAAATCCCAGCCTGTGTGCCCCAGGATTGCTTTTTCTGTGCTTGGGTACGTGGATCTCTAGTACAATGAACCCCCTTTTTCTTTTTTTGAGGATGAAGGAAGGTATTTGTTGGGTGCTGGATCTGCCATTTGGCTTGGAGTCCTCAGGGCAGCCTTGGGAGAAACTTTTCTGAATTATGGGTTATATGGTGAAGACCACGTCCCTCATACCTCATTTGTGATGGTGGAGAGCACAGGGTAAATAGCACAAAAGAGGCACAGAACTGTGACCAGATTCCTAAAGTGATCTCCGTGACTGTTGTCACCGCATGTCCTGGTGGATGGACAAAAGCAGCCTTGTGCAGTTTGGTTCTGATAAAGGAAATACACAATATAGCACTTGTGTGGCTGCAAGGAAACTGGGCTTTGATTTCTAATTTTAGTTAGCTTGATACCTTTTTTTTTTTTTTCCTTAATTAACCCAAGAGCAACAACCCAAAAGACAAGCATGTGGCATTTGATTGTAACGCTGTTAACATCTTTGCCAGTGAAGTTAGCCTTGCACTGGTGATGAGAGTACTCAGCAGGACTCCTTGGATCAGTGCTCACATCAAAGTATTCATTAAATAATCAATTACCAGGGAATGCCCATTTCAGTTTCAAGCAAAGCACTACGCCTTCCCTCTGTGAAGTGATAAGATGCATGGACAGGGAGTTTGATTGTGACATTTGTCACTCAGCTCACTCTGACTCAAACCCAAAGACTGGAATGTCCTGTTAGTAGCTTGCAGGGATAGCCCAATGCCAGTGACCACCCTGATCTTCTTTTATTGATGTGTTGCATTTGTCTGGAGAAGAGGAGGCCCCCAGGTGACCTTATTGTGGCCTTCCAGGATCTGAAGGGGGCCTACAAAAAAGCTGAGGAGGGACTTTTTGGGATACCAGGTAGTGACAGGACTAGGAGGAATGGAGCAAAGCTGGAGGTGGGAAGATTCAGACTGGACGTGAGGAAGAAGTTCTTCAGCATGAGAGTGGTGAGAGCCTGGAATGGGTTGCCCAGGGAGGTGTTTGGGGCCACATCCCTGGAGGTGTTTGCAGCCAGGCTGGCAGAGGCTGTGGGCAGCCTGATCTAGGATAGGATGTCCCTGGGCATGGAACATTGCTGGAATAAAAAAAGAAAAAAAAAAAAAGTGAAGGAATAAAACTTGTGAAGAAAATAATGAGCAGTTTGGGGCAGATAAGATAAGATGCAACCACACACAGGGGCCTGATTTACAGGTTGCCTTTGCACATCCCAGGCTAGTCTTGGCTTTCAGAGTCAGTCCAGCTTTATCACTTACTTCCAAGTTTTTTTTCAAGCTTTGCCTTTTACTTATAATTTCCAGATGAGTCCCCACAGCCACTCAAAGTTTTCAGAATCATGCTGCTTCTTATGTCCCCCCACATCCCACCCCCTTCAACATGGCAAGTGTGTTTTTGCATAAAACAGATGCTTTCCTTAACAAAAAAACCCAACAACAACAAAAAAGTTTATTACAAGAGAATATACTTCAGGATCAAGGGAATTAGGTAAGCTGAGCAATTACCAGAAAAATACATGCTCCAGTGCAACTGGAAAGCACCATCTGGGATGTTTCAGACTGTAACAGCTCTGCAAAAATCCACTTGTTGAAAGAAACAGACACTGAGAGGGCATTTAATCATCTCACTTTCTTATATAGAAGGAAATCCCTGTACTCCTTTTGAGGATGGGCTCTGGGGGTAAATAGCCTGGTGATGATAGTGTGCTTCACAAGGAGTGGTGGCTCTTGGAAAGATGCAAGTGTCTGGGAAACTCATTGATCAGCTGACATTAGCTGGTGCCACCACCACCCACTGACTGCAGCAAAAAGGATCTGCAGGGATAGTTTCACCTCAGCTAGCCTGGAAGTTATCAAAAGCAAAGGAGGAGATGAACCAGAGTCTCTCTGAGGTGTATCAGGAAGTTCAGCTGGAGCCCTGGTTTTGATTTTGGACTATGATGCCTGCTTGCAGAGTCCTTCTGATCACCTACCTGATGTTCTGCACGTAGAGCTACATCAGCAGAGGTATTTTCAGCAGCTGGTAGCTACAGGTGCTCTTGTTCCTTCACCCCGGAGATGGCAGCTCCTTACACACCAGTCAGGGCTCGGTCCTGTCCCATGGAGTGTTTTGTGCTGCTTCACCTGCTCAGAGTGGGAGCTCCTGAGCTCTGTGTCAGTTCTGCAGAGAGCACTATCTCTCCCCTGCTGCTCCAAGGTTGCCCTTCTGGGTGCAGTGTTCTGGCCAGAGCCTCAGAGCCCTGCTGGCTGAGGCACACTGATGTTCCACCACTCCACTCCAACAGGCCTAGAGGAAGGGCTGCTGCTGAGGGGCATCCTTTTGATCCAGACTGGAGACAGAAGTGTCTTGGCTGTGCAGGCAGTTTGTGGCCATGTGGGCACAGCTGCCATTCTGTGACACCCACGGGAGGATGTGAATCAAGCTCTTTTGTTTTGCATATTTATGGTTTAATGTCATTTGTGGTACCCAAATGTTTGACTCGTCCAAGCTAAGAGGGGTTCTGCCTCTGGCTGTGGCTCTGCCTCTGCAGCACACCAACATGGTGCAAACCACGGCCAGCAGCCACCAGTCACTTCTGATTACAGACAGCAGATACTTGAGCTGAGGAAATCCTACATCTTGTGGTGCTGTCTGGAAAGCAGGGGCTGTGATTTGTGGGGCAGCCTCAAACACAAACTGGAGATTGTGGGATCTGCCACTGTGCACTTCATCTGAGGGTCAGCTCAGGGGAGCAGTGGGAAGCGGAGAAGCTTGTGGCCCTCCTACAGCTAAGTCTGGGTCTTCTTCTCTGTCATATATCTCAAAAGGAAAAAAAAAAAAAACAAAAACCTCAAGACAGGCAAAGGAGATGTGAAGATTTTGTGAGAAATATTTTTGCTCCGTTGTTTTTGACATTTAGTTTAGAGCCAGTCCTGGTTTTCCTGCATGTCTGCAAGAAATCTAAGCCACTTTGACATCTTCGAGCAGACCTGGACAAGGTAATTAACTGAAACCAGGGCATATTTTTAGCAAGGTGACAGGAACAAAACTCTGAATTTGTAATTAATAATTGGGAGCAGAGAGAAAGCCCAAACCACTTGCAAAAAAAAAAACCAAACCCCACCTTTAAATAATGACTCCTTGCTCCTTCTGTTGAGTCCTGGCAAGAGCCAGTGGAGCAGTGATGATCACATTGCAGTGAGCTGGAACGAGCCTGAGCTCAGCACTCCAACGGCTTTTTTTCTGCTCACTTTTCAAAGTTACTGCAGGTCATGCTGAAGCCCATGGAAAATAAATTTGCAGTGCACGCTACAGTCAGTGAAGTAACTGGAGCTCAGCAGCCTCTGGAGGAGCAGAATCTGTGCCCAGATTTCTCATCAGTGCTCTGATGCTTATCGGCAGCTCCTGGCAGCCAAGGGTGCGATGGAGATAGTGTAGGGCTCCGTGGCCAAGCTGCCTTCAGCCCAGCTGCACTTTTCTGACAGTTCTCTTTCCTGCTTGTGTTCTTCTCTTCATTGTGTGGGCTGGTGCTTGTGCTTGGAGACTCGGCATAAAAGATCCTACAGAAGTCCAGCCCTGCTTTCCTGCAAAGACCATGCACCTTCATATATCTACAATAGCAATCATTTACCTTTCACAGGGAACCCTGCTGAAGGAGAAATGAACACAAAAATAAAGAATTAAGGTCAAGATCCTGAATAATAAGAATGGGAACGAACTACGAGACCATCAGACACAGATGTGCTTCCCAGAGGCAGGCTGGGTGTTGGGAATGTGCACAAATAAATGCAGTGCTGATGCGTGGAGCAGCAGGCACTGAGAGCACTGCTCCAGGCTCTGGGAGCTGCAGGGAGGTAACCCAGAGCTGTTGCTGTGGCAATCTTCAATATGCAACAAACCTTTGCAGCCACTCTCACTCTCACTCTCAAACCAGCAGCAGTCGCTGCATTCATGGAACATTTCCTCAGTGGCTATTTGGAGCCATTTCTTAGCTTTCTGTGCAGGCTGAAAACTGGGGCATGCAGATGGCCACTGCTGAACTGCTTAAAACACAGGCACAGCAGCTCTCCCTTCTCTGGGAGGACAAGCACTCTGTGTCCTATAGATTAGCCAAAGCCCCTGCCAAAAAGCTAGCTAACTGTGGGGGTTAGCTACCCTCCCTGGAAACATCAACACTCACGTGTGTCCGGTCAAAGCAGAGCTGCCTCTGCAGGGGATGCCCTTCCTCAGTAACTGCCCCATCACAGTTCAACCCAAGCTCTTGAAACCTGCCCCATCACCATCAGAAGTGCAGCTTTTTTCTCTCTCTCTCTCTCTCAGTGCTACTTTAGGCCTATCCTGGAAGGAACCTGCTTTGTGTTGGAGTAGCTTCCTTGATGGATATTAGGAACAGCCTCTGGTTTCTGCCGTTAAGGTGGAAAACCTTAGCCTTGGGGTGATTAATTGTCTTGCTTTCGAGCAAGGTGGGATTTCAAGAGGATCTTCTGGATAGCCTTTGTGCTTTACATCTACTTAGACCAGAATAGAAATGTCAGTCTCAATGTACAGTGGTGGATTTGAGAGGTGGGAAGGATGACGGGGGAAGTTTTTTTTTCTAAGCATATCTAAGCCAGCTATGCCAAAACTAAATTGAGAAGGGGAAAAAAAGTGCCCTGAAAATTGCAGCAATTTAAAGCACAGTATTTTAGTTCAAGTCCAGGGGAATGGCAGCAGTGTAGTGACATTTATCAATAGCTACAATGCAGACTTCCAACAAAAAGAAAAGGAACAATCTGTTCTCTGCCCTTGGCATGATAATTTGCCTTTTACCTTCTGCATTTTCATATATTAGTTTGAAAAGCAGAGGACCAAACCAATGAGCAACAGATGTTGGATTACAATCAGCGTGGCACAGGAGTTCAGTCAGAAGCAAATTGTCATCCCTGGGCAGTTGGTGTGGGCTGCCAGGAGTGCCTGTAGCCTGCTCTGAATGAACTGATAGCAGGGGGATGATGAAAATGTCTGGATCCAATCACATCTCTAATCACCACCTTTTTTTTTTTTCAATCTCAGCTGCAGGGACTGGTAGTTATTATGACAAACGTTTGGGAATGTGCATGGCAGGCAGTGGCACCCAGGAGCTGGGTAGGTGGTCTGTGCTCGATCAAAGCTTTGTCCTCTGCTTCCCTCGGCTCCTTCTTACCACAATCCATTTAAATGCAGCAAATATGACTTAGATGGGCAGTGCTACACTGTGCTTTGTAGGTAGAAGTGCTGTGGACTTTGCTTCAGTTGTTCAGTGAAACTAATAAATTCTGTTTCTCCATCCTTAAAACCAGCAAGAGATGACCATGTTGTCTACTCAGACAGAGATTCTTGAGGATAATGCAGGGTGGGTGAATCATAAGAAAAACCTTGGTGTGTCCCAAAAATTAAAACCCTTAAACCATTCTGAAACATAAGGGTCAGATAACAGTGATTCTTGTGCTGCTTCAGAGATTTCTTTCTAGTGGTGGACAGGTGCCAGAAGGGCAGGGGAAAGCAGTAGTAAAAACTGCAATCTCAATTTCTTCTTTTAAAATCTTAAGAAAGGAGTTAGTTAGAATTTTTGGCAAGGCAGATTTGCTCACTCTGAAAAGTGCTTTGCCTGTGTGAAGAGGTCTGCTGGTTTCAAAGGGGATATTTTTGAGTTGTGCAACGTAGCTCAAAATTAACCCAAACTGACCTAAAAGGGCAATAGCCAAATGGACCACAGCCTGTTTGCAGGACACTGTGAATTAGGGATCACCCTGGATGGCAAAACACCAAATAAAAGGAAAGTCTCTCAGGGCAATCTAAAGAGCAGGTACAGTGCGGCTCTGTGATAGAGAAATAAAAGCCAGACTCAGTTTAGAGAAATTCCAGGACCTATTTACAACTATGGACAAGGGAAGCAGAATTTCTCTAAGTCAAGAGAAATTAGTGACCTGACCCAAAAGGATCTGAGTTGTGAACATCCGTGCTATGAAAGCAGAGAGGAGAATAGTCTGAAAGCCACAATTCAGAGCAGAAACCAAGGTACCAGGAATGGCCAGGAGCAGAACTGAAGTGGAAGGAGGTGGCTCCACATCTGCTGAATCCTGCACGACTGAATGCAAGGTCCTGACACTGGCTATGCTCAGCCTGTGTTTGGAAGGGTGCACAAATGGGAGGATGAACAAGGGGTCGTGGTTTTGAGAAGCAGATGGTGCACAAGACGATCATCCCTCCTCATGGATGTGTGCTGGCCTCCACCATCCCTGAGCTCTGGTGAGACTCTCTTTCATAGGCAAAGAGAGAGGCTGTGGCCGGGCCAGTTAATGATGAAAGGCTGAGTGCCATAAGGAGAAAGGTGGCAGAAGCCAGGGAATCAGATGTAATTTGTATGTTTTAACATTGAAACATTCTGTCCTGATTAAAGCTCAATTGGCCAAAGCTCTGGCTCCACAGACTTCGTGGCTGCAAGGAACACAAATATTTAAAATGCCCAGTTCCTGATCAAAACAGTGAGTGTGTACCGTGACCCACAGCACTAATATTTAAACAAGAAGGAATGAAAATAGAAAAACGTTCCCAAGCTATCCAAATAGAACAGCAGTGGTGGTGATTCTGAGAATGGTCACTTTAAGTTATAAAATATTTTTCTTCCATAATTAAAACAAGTGAAGCACTCCTCTTTGGTTTCAAATTGGTTGGTCACCTGGCCTGGATTGGCAAAGGGAATGAAAATTCTGAAGGACAGCAGCCACTTGAGTTCATGCATCCTAACACTAAGGAACATGTAGGAGTTGTGCCATGCAGAAATAGGACTGCTCCCATGTCCCTGTTTAACTCTGTGTGCTGAGAGCTGTTCAGGGCAGGATTTGAGCATCATTTGCTAGAAGGCATCAATTTCCACCAAGACTTTGGCAAAGATTCTCCTGCCAATGGAGGTGCTCAGAGCTTCTCAGCATGTTGTGTTGCATTTCAGAGCCATCTCACATCCCCTCCTCTTGCCTTCAAACCCCAGCCAGCCAGGTGTGTTTACTGGCAAGGCCTGGCACTGAGCCCACAGGAATCTACATTCTGTGTTATCCCTATGGCTCCGCTCCGGCACTGCTGGGGAGGGGCTGCAGTAGGAGGAGGGATGCTCACGCTGGCTCTGGCGTGGGAATGGGGCAGGAGAAGAGGTGTATGATGTTGGGTGAGTTTGGCTTTCATATGGGTGAACACTTTAGAGTGCCCTGAGCTAGGCCATTACAAGGCTGTGAGCTGGCTAGAGGAATTCTCTGGCCACAAAGGTCTCTTCCAACCTGGCTGATTCTATGATTCTGTTTGTTTAAGCTCGTTTCCTTTGAGGTCAGAAGATAGTAAAAGATCCAAGGAGCTGGCTCAGACAGCCTTGACAGGTTTAAATGTTTCCCAAGTTTCTTTAGCTGAGTCAATTTCAGTCTGTTTTCTGTCAGGAAGGAAGCAAAGGAAACCCAAAGAGCAGAACTGGGGATGACTACAGGCTAACAAAGAGACAACTGGATGAGGATGACAGGGGCAGGAATTTCAAACTAGAGATGGTGGAAGACTTCACTTTTCCCCCCACCCCACCCCCAGCAAACTAAAAGAAGCTCCTGGAATAACACAAGAGTGAGGTAAGTTCCTGAGCAGGTTTTAGGTTCAAATTTTCTCCTTATATAGCTTAACCTCATTAAACCTCACATCTGTCTTTGGGTAGTGGGAGACATAAAGTGTGCACTGATTGCTGACAAAGCCAGCTTAGTTTATTTTCACTATTACTGGAGGCTGCTCTTGTTTATGAGGATATATCAGTAGGTATCCTTCCTGCAAAGGTTACCCGTTCTTCCTTTTCTCCTTAAAATGAAAGCTTTCCAGAATCTTTAATATTGTCTTATTTAAAAAAACAACCCAAAAACCTGCCAAGAAGTTACATTGTCCACTACTGAGCAGCAAGCTTGGCAATATTTGTCACCTGATCTCTTGGTTATTCTGTCCATCTATCCTTGTACATATAAACTAGTCACAAAACCCCAGAAATTTTCTAAGGTAGATGGAGGATTTTAAAGCCTTCTTGCCCTTGAACACACATTTGGAAAAAAAAAATCTTTACTTCCAAGTTCCAACTATAAAAATTCTACTTAAAATGCTGTCTCTAAAACCACAGCTGGCAAGGTGGCAATGACAGGCAGAATGCAGTGGGGATTAAAGTTACAGTGAGATTAAATACTGCACAAGAAAAATGCAAGGGGAAAGCACTTGTAAGTGCTGGAATACCTGCCAAGAAACAGAGCATCCTTCAGCTGTGCTGGGCTTGAACAATTTCCCATTGTAGCACATCATCCATTTCCAGGCCACCTGTGTGTTTGGAGCTGGCTTGTTGAGCAAAGCCACAACGACAGAACAAGGGGACACAGTCTCAAGTTGTGCTGGGGGAGGTATAGGCTGGATGTTAGGAAGAAGTTCTTGACAGAGAGAGTGATTGGCATTGGGATGGGCTGCCCAGGCAGGTGGTGGAGTTGCCATCCCTGGAGGTGTTCAAGCCAAGCCTGGATGGGACACTGAGTGCCATTGGCTAGGGCTGGGTGATAGGTTGGACTGGATGATTTTTGGAGGTCTCTTCCAACCTGGCTTATTCTATTCTATTCTATTCTATTCTATTCTATTCTATTCTATTCTATTCTATTCTATTCTATTCTATTCTATTCTATTCTATTCTATTCTATTCTATTCTATTCTATTCTATTCTATTCTATTCTATTCTATTCTATTCTATTCTATTCGCTTCTATTCNCTATTCTATTCTATTCTATTCTATCCGCAGCTCAGGAAAGGCGCATAACTGCCTGGCAAGCTTCGCAGCTCCTTCCCTCCCTCTCTCCCTTTCCTGCTCTCCTTCAGGAAACAAGGAAATGACATAAAATTGGAGCCGTGCTTCCCAGCAGAGTGGCTATGAGTGTAGCTCAGGTTTTAAAGCCCTGTCACCTGCGTCCCTTCTCCAGGCTCCCCGAGCTGTATTTACGGCGGCAGCTGCCGCAGTTGCCGTTTGAAGCCCGGCGAAGGACGGTGGGCTCAGGCTGCGGAGCGCTGGGAGCGGAGGGCTGCTCAGCGGGCTGCCTGCTGAAATACCTATTAGCAGCAACACTTAAAGTGTTCTTCTCTGATGATTTACGCTGGTTAATAACCCTTTTACCCGGCAGTAGTGTGGAGGCCAGGGGGGTTCAGCACTTGAACACTGACATGGGGGCAGAAGGATGAGCTCAGGATGCACAGAACTTTATGGAGAAAGGCTGTTTTCCCAATATATTAATACAAATCCTATGCTGACCACTGGCAGTGGAGCAATGTGGGCTGGATTAGTAATGTGCAAAACACAGGAATCTGAGGAAAAGGTAATAGTCTTTAAATTACCCCTTCTTGTCAGCAGTTTGCTTTGTGCAAAACCAAGAGCAGCCTTCTTGCACTTTAAGTAGTGAATATCAATTTACTTAATTTTACTTGGCTGTTGCTTTCAAGCTTGCACTGCTTCAAGATGAGACTGATGTCTGTGAGCTGTTTGGTTTCAAAACTTTACTACAGGCACATAACTAATAGTAAACAAACCAGGATTATTTGGGGAATATGGATTGTGGCATGTGGGGTCAGGAGCAGGGGAATCTGAATTCTGCTTCTGGAGTCAGAAGTCAGGAAGGGGATGGAATCAGGAGTTTAAATGCACACTACTAATGCCTCAATAGTTTTCAAAACTGTAAATGCAGTTTTTAGTTCTTGGATGGCATCTGCACGTCATGTTAAAGCAATTTACCCCCACACACCGTGCTCTACATTGTCACTTGATGCATCCTTATTACTTCTCCAGGTATTAAAGCAGTACAATATGTTTTCATTTCATTAATCTTCTCTCAGGGGGCAGTGATGAGTTCATCCAACTCCCTACTCTCAGGGCTGAAAATTCTTTTCAATTAAAAAATCATCCCCACAGATGGTACTGGCATTAGCAGCAGTCCATTCCATCTGCAGCAACAAATATTGAGATATTTCAGGAATTACCCTATAAATCACTGGCTATGGAAGGATCTGCAGGATTAAAACATACAAAAAATTAAAAAAAAAAAAAGGGGGAAAGGTGAAAAATGAAAAAAAAAAAAGGAAAAATTAAAAAGGAAAAAGAAAAAAGAGGAAAGGAGAAAATGAGAAAAAGAGAAAAAGAAAAGGAGGAAAAGAGAAAAAGGAAAAAAGGAAAATAAAAAGGAAAATTAAAAGAGGAAAAAGGAAAAAGAAAAAGTAGAAAAGGAGAAAAAGAGAAAAAGAAAAATTTTAAAAAGGGAAAAGAAAAAAGAGAAAAGGAGGAAAAGAGAAAAAGAGAAAAAAAAAAAAAAAGGAGGGAAAAAAAAAAAAAAAAAGAAGAAAAAGGCAAAAGGAGGAGAAGAGGAAAAAAAGAGAAAAGGAGAAAAGCTGCCAGAAGTTAAGATGATGAGAATGTGGCTCCTGTGGTTTATTATCTTTTCGATGTATAAGTTGCATCAATTGCACATTAAGGTGAGATAGGGTGAAAAATTTACCATAGTTACTAGCTGCAGATGTGCTACCCAAAACATCAGGATGGGAAAGGTGAAAATAGAAATGGTTAAAACCCGGGGCAAAGTCTCTGTTGGAGGGGATTAAAGAGACCATTTATTGAACGGGATGGATTTCTTCCAACCCCCTGTGTGCAGCAAGCGTGCAATGCGTGAATAATTCATCCAGAAATTCTATCGTGAAGTTGTATCAGTTTCCACAGTAAAACCTGGCTGTGGAGGAGGAAAATACATCAACATCTGTGACAGACCCTATGAAGAGACAGTCGCAAAGCCTTTCAGGCACCAGGAGCAAACCTAAATATAATAAATTCACCAAATGTCAAATCTGTGTCGGCCGAATACTGACACCACATGTCTGGGCTGCCGCGGCGCTGCAGGCTGCCCCGCACAGGCACCCTCACGCCGCCGCTCCCCCCGGCTCTATAAAGCCGACGTCACCAGGGATGGGCTGCAGCTACTGTTTTCCACCCAGAAAATGGACAGAGAAACACCTGAAGGACCTGGGTGCTGGCCCCTCCGCGACCCGCCGCTGGGCACCGCCGCTGGGTACCGCCGCTGATCCCGGCCCGGCGGCTGAGAGCTCTCTGATTCACTCCCATGAAACGGGGGCAGCATCCCCAAGCAGGGCTCACACTCCTCAAGAAGCAGCCCTCCTCAGGCTCTCCTCAGCCCGACGGGCCAGAAACAAAAAGTGCCGTAGGGCTGGTGGGAGGCGAGGCATCGCTGCCCCACTAGAGAGGCTCCTTCTGGGATGGAGACACCTTCCTTCAGTGCCCAGAGCCAGTGGATCCTGCTGCAGTGCTTGTACTCCAGGAAAAGGTGATGACTGCAGCTTTCTGCTGTCTGATCCCTGCTGGCAACTGCCAGACAAATAAAACTGGGGGACAGAAAGGGGCAGGAGAGGCAGAGCAGCGATATTTTTGTGTTAAACTGGGTTTGCTCTGCACCATAATGAGGGATGGAGAGAGAGAGCTCAGCAGTTCTCTGAACCATCTGTGATGACAAATGAAATCACTCCAGATGACATATTTGACTCACATCCTTGGAAAGATGTTCAGGTGCTTTTCCAGGTTCTGTTTAATCTCTCAGTTCTTCTACAAAGTGCCTCAGCAGCTGTCAGCTTGCATTTTGTTTTAGAAAGCTTTCGTTTTGTCATCAAGAACCTCCCCGCAGCAGAGCTGTGGTTGCTATTCCTCCTGCAGCCAGCCTGCCCTCCCTGGTTCCTCTACAGGTCTGTGTCTCATAGAACTCCATTTAAAAACTGGAGGTGCAATTAAAGATAACGCAGGGAAAATTAATAGAGAACTAGTTCTTGTGGAACAGCTACATGGACTGGCGACAGGGAGTTCTGAGCTCCTAAGAGGATGTCAGCCAGCAGTTACCCTCCCTTGCAGAGCAGAGGAATAACAGATAAACAAAATGTGAGATCGGGCTGAATAAAATTTGTCACTTTCACCAAAAACGTGTGAGCCAGCGCAGAAGGGAAGAAAAAGCTGATGGGAGGCTTTGCTACGCACAAAATTCAATATTTTTGACATCTGGTCAGTGAAAATAATCCAGACATCCAGAAAAAACTGGAAGAGATGATTAGTTGCAAAGGAAGGAATATGCAGTAACAGAGAGAAAAAAGGCTGTGCGCTGTATGTGTGATTTAATGTGACAGTGTAGCTGCTGCTACAGCAACAGCACCAAGAAAGACCTATGGCAACAGAGCCAGTGAAGGCGCTCCTGGAAAGGCCATTTTACAAACTGCTTGTTTTAGCATCTGAAAAATGAAAAATGTGCCAAAAGTCAAAGCAGACACTTTTGTATGCCTGGTGATAATCTACATGCAGGTAACACGTGTCATTACAGCCTGGTCCTTCATCTGAGTTAGCAACAAAACTGAATTCCAGAAAGGCAAGAATAAATAACTGAAATAAATAACCTCAAGCACCTGAGCTGGGACAGCCTGTGCCTGCCTGTGACCCAGCCTGGCAGAAACAATGGCACTGTGTCCTGTCCTGCTGTAGAGGACACCCATCCCACCTCTGCCTGCTGCCATCACCTCCTCAGGTCACTTTGGGCTCCAGGTGATGCCAAGTTTACCTTGCCCTCTCATGACAAACTGAGACAGCATGAGTCAGCCAGGATGACTTCAGTGTCACAGCACTGTGTCCTGGCCCCTGAACCCATGCAGCGGGGCAGCAGCTGAAGCTTCCTGCTGGTTTAGTTGCAGCAGACTCCTCTCTTACCAGCTTAGCACCGTTAGGACAGAGAAAGGCTGTCACTGGGGTCCTCCAAAGGATATCTGACTGTTAACTAAAGGCAGTACTGGAACTTCTAAAGCCCAGTGGAATGATTTCAGAATTTCTTTATTACATTGGCATAAAGAAAGATGAAGCTGGAACATAAATCACTGAGAACGGGCTGCTGCTCCTCCTTGCTCCTGTAGCTCACTCAAAGGCTGGAATAAAAGGTTTCCCAGGACTAAACTGCAGCATTTTACACTCTACTGGTTTATTTCTAGACAAGATTAGTGGCTCACTCATAGGAGATTGTAGGCACCATAGCTGTTTAAATGTTGCAGCTGAAAAAGTTTTCTAAGTGAAGATCTAAACACAATGCTTACATTAATTCACTCAGGGTTTTTTAATCTGTCCTGCAGACTCGAATTCCTATCTAAGCTTTATTTGGGAGAGAGGGGAAAAAAGTCCTCAAACCTGAGCCAAATCTGATTAATTTGGAATTTTCTTGCACCTAGTGTCAGTAACAGATGGATGATAGCTGGAAAGGGAAATTAAAGGGAAGACAGAGAAAATGACTCAGTGGAGCATGAGAAATTAAGCCTGAAGAAGAGTGTGAAACAAGGAAGACAAAAGAAAGGAGATTAAATGGGACAAGGTCTGGGAGAAAAACCCTTCCTGGCCAGACCCATGGAAACTGAAAGCAGAGTGATTATAATTTTGGTGGTAGATTGTCTCTGAACCACTGCCAACATCAGACGGCTCAGCCATGGCTAGGCTCAGAGCTGAGTTACCTTCTTCCTCTGTGGAAGGAAAATCACTTCATGGATTCAAACTCTAGCTGGAGGTGACACCTGATAGTAACAGAGAGCAGTTCCTGGGCTCTGCCCACAACACAAAGAAGTTAAGAGATTTAGCAGGATGATGGACATCTGCAGAAAGCCTGATTTTCAGCACACCTGATGCAAATGTAAAGACACTGCTCACGGCGGCAGGGCTCAGGAAAAGATAAGGGGTATGAGCACGCCAGCAGCCCCAGAGGCCTTTTGTCTCACTTGCAGCTCTGTCAATTATTTCCTTCTAAAATAATGACTGTAGATGGCAGGTGACCTTTTTGCAGTGCTGATGAACTTTGCTGCAGTTTGGCCCATGCTGTAGCCCTTCCTCTCTGTGCCCTCTGAGTCGCACACAATGGTTCAGCAGCGTAAAGCTGAAGCAGACACTGCGAGCACGGAAAGTATGAAACTCTACTGCTTCACTAAAATCATTCTGGAAAACAGCCCAGGCTGTTCCAACCCTGCCTCTTCAGTCTGTGGAAATGGAGGCCAACAAAGGGGTCAAAAAAGAGAAGGAAAATGATCTTTTGTGGTCTCTGCCTGACCACCATCTGCACCCTCCCCCTGTGCCTCTTCACTTGCACTGCACTGCGCAGGAGGGCTCTGAAGCCATCACCTGCCCAGACCCTGGCCTCCACCTCCTGGAGATTCAGACTGGATGTGAGGAGGAAGTTCTTCACCATGAGAGTGATGAGACCCTGGAATGGGTTGCCCAGGGAGGTGGTTGAGGCCCCATCCCTGGAGGTGTTCAAGACCAGACTGGATGAGGCTGTGGGCAGCCTGATCTAGGGTAGGGTGACCCTGCCCATGGCAGGGGTTTGGAACTGGATGATGCTTGTGGTACCTTCCAACTCTGACTGGTTCTGTGATTCTATGTTAGAACACAGCCCAGAGCAAAGGGCTATGTTCTAAAATGCTCCTACAGAGGGTCTTGGTGTTGAAATGTCCTGTCACTGCAATTTCAGTTGACACTTGCCAACATCTTGGAACAGTTTGTTTTTCCATACTGTTGTACTGCCTTTCAGTGGGAACATCTGGAATACAAAGACACTGTGCTGCCCAAGTAAAGGGAAGTCCCACAGAATGATGGGAGAAGGGATCACCTGGTTCTAGAGGGTGCCAGAGCAGGCTCCTAAAGGAATGCTGCATGGTGCTGAGGGCGAGTGAGGGCATGCATGATGTGGAAAATCATTGCCTCGCCTCGCCTCTGTCTTTTAGTGACAAATGTCTGCAGTGGCTGCAAGTTTTCTGCTGCCCCAGCACTGCACAGCTTTCCTTGGGTGATGGCACACCAGGTGATGTCAGCCCTGGCAGGTTCAGGGAAGGAGGAGAAGGTTGGTGGCACAGTGCTTCCATTCCTGAGCAAGATTCTCTGCTCATTACCTTGAAGCACCTTAGCTTTCAAGTTCCCAAGGAGAGCTCAGTGGAGAGTGTGATATTTAAGCCTAGACATCTCTTCTCATCTGGGTTTCCTGTCACAATGCCAGTGTCTGTGTGTGCAAAGTTCTGGCAGCCTGGAATACTTTGATATATTTGTTTTTTCCCAGGCTTCAAAAGGCAGGGCAAACAATGGGCTTGTGACTGCAGGGTGAGCATGGGTAGCCAAGGCTTTCTGAGGCAGCTCATCTTCTTTACATTTCTGGCATCACTTTAAATATTTCTGCTGTGTAGAAGGGATGTGTGAAAGAAAAAGAAACTGATTTAGTGAGTGTTGAGGCTGCAGGTCTGATGCTTAGAGGCAACTTCTGGTCCATGCAGGTTTTCTGCTCTCGCTACAGGTAAAGCAGAGTACACATCAAGTAATGTAATTAGCTCAATTTAGATGCACTGTTGACATGACACTGGTGCTTATTACTAATGAATGCCCTGCTAATGAATGATTAATGATGGCAGTATCTGGCTGTCCTGCTTATGGATGCTTTACTGTGGAAAAATGGAAAGTTCATGCAAGCTGCTGCAGTTTATGGGCCAGTTGTTAGCTTCACTTTTGACTTTTTTTTTTTCATCAGCTGTTCTGAGCTGGGTTTGTGAACAAAAAGGCAGACTCTCAGGGGGGGTTTGAAGGAAGCTGGGTGCCATGAGTAACAGCAATGTCTCCAGTACCTTCACTGCTCCTTGGCTGCACCACACTGGGCAGACAAAACATCTCCAGCTTGTCTCTGGAGGGCACCACCAGCATCAGCAAACATGATCCGTAGTAGCCTAGTGTGGGCTGCTCACCACAGACCAGGCAGGCCCACAGAGCTGGATCTGGGGAGTGCTCTGTATTTCACACCTCTCTCATGACTTGCTGGTACACCCTGGGGTAGCTGCTGCTTGGTGCAAAAAATCAGGAGACTCCTGGGGCATCAGAATGGTGTGGACAACAAGCCTTGTGTCAGAAACACCAACTGGAGCCTCACCAAGTATCTTACAACCTGTTTGGAATTTGAGCAGCAGGGTGCAGAGATGTGGTGGTGTCTTGTGACAAGCTGGCTCAGCTTCTGCTTTCGAAGCAATTCAGCTGAGCAGATTCTGCAAGCCCAGAAGCCCTCTTGCTATGCCTTTGCTAACCAAAGCTTTTCTAATAGCAACAATTTCCCAGGCAAAAGGCTCAGCTTTTGAAAAACATCTGCCTTGCAGCAAAGGAAGGTTTCAAATAATAATAAAAAAATATTTTAAAATGGGTAATCAAGCTACTTTATTGGCCCAGAGCCTGTGTCAGTGAACAAGCATCCACAGAGACTCTCCCTGGGTGACCACAGTGCAACCTTCAGCAGCCATTTTGCCTTTTCAAACCAGCTTTAGAATCTATCCTGGATTTTTCCTGTTCCATTTTTCTCAGTACTTCCATGGAGCTCAAGGCAAGGTTTCCTGTGCATAGGACACAGGTAGGATTTCAGCTGGGTAGGTGTTGCACAAGTACTGTCTGAAAAGGAAGGGCTGTCTCCAACAGCTGCTTAATGCAGAATCTCCCTGTGATGGGGAGCTAAGGCACAAAATGGATATCTCTGAGCAAGATGATTCGTAGGAGCTTTTGTTTTACATAGCCTCACATCTTTGGTTATGTTTCCAGCTGAAAAGCAAACATCCCTGGTGTGAAGGCAAAACTGACTGCTGCGTTTTGGCTTGTGCATTGTTTCTTCCCCTGAAATTTACCAAAGACAAACCAAACATCCTTATTTGGGGGTAAATTTCCAGTTTACAGCCACATCTTGTTCCTAATTTCTAAGCATGGATCAGGACTTTATCTCTGCTGCAGCCTCTCCACCTGAAAGGACCAACTGGTCAGGATGTTTGATGACCTTGACCTTCACCTCTGACCTTGTTTTATTAGTCTGCAGAACCAAACCCAAAATAAACGTGCTCAGCTTTGCCTGACATCTTCTGTTCGTAGCCTGCACCCTGCACAGTTGCTTTCACATTGCTTTTCCTTCTCTGTTAATCCATACTGGTCACATAAGCCACAGGGATCTGCTAACCCTTCATGTACTGAACTGTGTTGAAATATTTTGACAAAGATGCCAGGTTTTAAAACACAGGATTTGTGATTCATGAACAGGAACAGATCCTCTTGCAGAGGTGATTTGCTTATGAGCAAAGCAACAACTTGCAGAGAGATCATTCTCTGTGAAAAGCGAGCCAGAAGTGCAGCTATGGGGCACTGCCTTGCACAGCTCCCCTGTGTGTCCAGAACAGCTCCCCTGTGTGTCCAGAACAGCTCACCTGTGTGTCCAGCACAGCTCCCCTGTGTGTCCAGCACAGCTCCCCTGTGTGCCCAGCACAGCTCCCCTGTGTGCCCAGCACAGCTCTCTCGCTCTGTAGAGGAAATAAATGGCTGTGAGCAAGCTGAATGTGTGAGCTGGAAGATGCCTGTGTGTGCTCTCCTGGGTTCTCTTTCTTTCTTGACTTACTGTAGTGGGTTTGCAGTGACCTGCCCCCCCCACCTTTTTAAACCCCAGCTAAAACTCAGAAAAAACACACTGGAAGTTAATAAATTAAGCTTTATATTTACAGCAATGCAAACCAACACACTTACTGTATCTTGGGAGGGAGTGCAAATGATTCCAGTTCAAAAGGCAGCTACAGAGGGTAGAATAAGTCTCCTGGAGGCCAGACTTCAATTTTTTTTCCCAAGGTGCTGTACATCAGGCAGAGAATAGAATAGAATAGAATAGAATAGAATAGAATAGAATAGAATAGAATAGAATAGAATAGAATAGAATAGAATAGAATAGAATAGAATAGAATAAGCCAGGTTGGAAGAGACCTCCAAGCTCATCCAGTCCAAACTATCACTCAGCCCTAGCCAATGGCACTCAGTGCCCATCCAGGCTTTTCTTGAACACCTCCAAGTATGGGGACTCCACTACCTCCCCGGGCAACCCATTCCAATGCCAATCACTCTCTCTGTAAAGAACTTCCTCCTAACATCCAGCCTATACTTCCCCTAGCACAACATGAGATAGTGTCCCCTCACTCTGTTGCTGGTTACCTGGGAGAAGAGACCAACCCCACCTAGCTACAACCTCCCTTCAGGTAGTTGTAGACAGCAATGAGGTCTGCCCTGAGCCTCCTCCTCTCCAGGGAAGCTGACATACAGGACAGGAGTCAGAAATGCAGTGAATAACCACAAGAATCCTCAGGCATATGCTCTTAGTTAAACAGTTTAGAAATTTTACTTCTTACATAAAATCTAATATTAAGAATATTTGTGTCAGTTTAGAATTCCAGTACTTTGCAGAGCTCTTCATTTCAGCAGATCACCTTTCACAGGGTGAGCTTTCTCATTTGTGGTAGAGGAATAAAATTTGTTTCCAGTGAAGAACATGATTGTGCTCTGTGTGAAGCTCTGCAAGTGAATTGGGGGCATGTGATGGCTTTTCTAATTAAAGCCAGGCTTTTGCCTAGTAACCTCTGAGTAAGGATTTCCTCGCTTGGGCCTGACAGATTTTGTGTGTGTGATAATTTTATTGTGGCAAGTAAATCAGACTCGGCCTTACGAAGGCTGCAAGATGGGAAAACAGGACCAGACCAAGAGAACCTTTTATTTACCACATCTGGAAACTTCTCATACGACTTAGTAACTGGGGAGCATTCTGAAATCACCTCTGAGTGCCTGTGTCCAGCTTGAGCTGGGAGGATGGGTTAGAGCTGCTCCCAGATTGTCTAACTCTATGCCCTTGTCTTCAGCTGGGGCTTCTGCAGAAAAGCCTTGGTGGGGGGGGAGTAGGTTTAGAAAAACATCTGATACTCATCTATATGCTGGAGCCTACAGGAAAGAGAGCAAAATAGAAAGACTGCTGTGCTTGGTCTATAGCTCTGAAAAGGATTTGGAGTCCTCCTGTCAATAACCAGCCAGAAAATATTTACAATCATTCTGAGTCCCCCCCCGTGTAGTCTAAACCAATTTGCTCATTAAAAACAACAGGGCAATAAAAACAAACACAGCCAACTATGCAAAGCCAATGCAAACCCTGCCAGTCGCTGCTGGAAATGGTTTTGATTTGCCTACAGCTAAATTGCTGGGGGTATTATTTTCCCTCAGTGTGGCTGGTGTGGTTTTACATAAAGGGTTTAGTAAAATAGATGGCATTAGTGAAATGCAAAATAATAATAATAATAATTTTTAAAAGTGTCAGGGCTGTTATTTTCATCTAACAACAGTGAGAGGAAAAAGCAATAGGCACTGGATTTTGGGTGTTTGGGGTTTTTTTTAAGATCAGATATACTCTGGGACATCTCTTGTGAGGCAATCTTGAGCTGGAGAGATAAATCACTTACAGAAATAAGTAGCATAACCTGCATTCTGATAGTCTAACTTTCCTAGGGTGCATGCATGGCCCTCTCTGAGCCTCATGCTCTCCGTGACCAGACTGGGAGGGAGTCCAGTGGTATTGATTCTGTAAAGTGCAAATTTCATCAGCAGCATTTAAGCATCTTGTGCTGCTGCTGTTTCATCGTGGTGATGTTTTCAGAGCCTCCCCCCCTGCTTGGGGTGGCACTCTGGGATTTCCTGTCAGCAGCAGCAGACTGTCTCATACCTTATGACCAGACAGACCTGCAAGGACAGTGACTAATTACCTTCAATTATCATGCTTCCAGGCACCCTTTCAGGTAAGCTGATTGAAATCTCTTACCTGTCAGTAGCTCAGGAGTCATCAGTTCACAGGATCACCTCAGAAAAGCACTGAGGTTTTGGTATCCATTATTGCTGTGGCCGTTAAGGCATTTAATTACTGTAACACAGAGGCACTAAATTGCATGTGTCACTTGCCAATAAAACTTAAGCCTTCAGTATTGCCTTTAGAAGTCTTAGATTCAGTCATCTCTTCAGCTTGGCAGTTCCTGTTCCTTTATCTCACCGGATTGGGAATGGGTGAATGAAGGCACAAGCAGGAGCATCGCCCTGTCTGACCCAGGCACCCCACTCCTGTGCCTTCTCTTTAGCCCCCCAGCAGCACCCCACTCCTGTGCCTTCTCTTTAGCTCCCCAGCAGCACTAAGCACTGTGGGAGGCAGCAGAGGCTCAGCGTCAGGACACATCCTGGGAATCCCACCCCAGGACCACTGACTGCACAGCAAGGTCAAAGATCCTGGAGGCTCAGGCTGTTAGCGATCCTTGAGTCAAATTCAGCCCTCTGGCAATTACCTGTGCCTTGTGGGAAAGCCGCAGAAGTATCCCTGGAAGCCAGGGGGCTGAGATAATAAAAACTACAAAACTGTTTCTTCAGGTTGGAAAATAAAAGCCTGAAACTATTGTGGATACCTGCAGAGCTCACGGTTCAGGGCACAGACTCTGTCAGCGATCACCACTGGGCTGCCTTTGGGCACGGCTAGAAAATTTTTCACTGTAAAGAAGAAGAATGAACGAGATTAACTTTCTAATTTTGGGAACTTATCGAGAAACAAATCAGCAAATCCCTGTAAGCACTCCTAGTTTGCAGGTGAGATATCTCAAACCCAATTGTTGGATGAAGAACTAAAAAAAAAAAAGGCTTGGCTATGAGATTGCTCCACTCAAATTACAGTGTGAAAAATAAAGAAGGAGTCTGCGTGACTGACTGAACCCTTTCAGCAGTGCCAAGCAGCCCCAGAAAGTGAAACCGATTGGACCTGGCTGTGTGACTTGTGCTATTTCTCAAAGACATCTTTTCCTCGCAGGGAACACATTTCCAAGAGTTTGCTCATCAAACTGCAACTAAATCATGCAGCAGAAATGTAGGAAAGCTCTTCCAGCCAAGCCAAGCTGCTAAATGCCTAATTGGGTTCACCAGCTGAGCAGCTGGCTCTGAGCTACTGACCAGCCCATGAGCGGCTGTTGGAACTTGGGGGTAATCTGAGGCACTTGACTTTGGCTTGTGCAGGCATGAAGAAGGCATCTAGTCAAAGGCAGAAGAGTGGCTGCTCTGATGGAGGAGGTCACTGTGGCCTGAGGCAAGGGAACATCAAAGCCTGAGCAGGGTATGGAGCACCCCAGAGCTGCCTCAGACTTCAGAGCAGCTGCTCTCAAGCCAAGGGTGAAACCAACGCTCAGATTTTTCCTGGGCTTGCACAGATAGTTTTGTTTTAATTTTTTTTTTTGGGGGTGTGTGTGCAATGATTTCAGAGCTATGGCTAATTTATTCTAAGCACTAACTGATACTTGATGTTACTCCACGCTGGTGTAATGAGACAGGTTCACTTTATATGCTAACCTAAGAACCGGATCCGCCCTGGAGCTGGCGTTTCCCTTGCTCGCTCTGTGTCTGTCTTGCAAAGTGGCAGCCCAAGGGAAGGCAGGTGAGGAATTCTGCCTTCATAAAAGCTCCATATTGTATTTTCTACGTGCAGGCCACAGCCCTGGTGCCCACTTGCAGGCCTGAGGGGAAGGCGAAGGTTTCCTGCGTGGGGGACCCTGGCCCCTGCCCGCAGCAGGTACACAAAGCCTCCTTCACCCGGCGGTGAGATGAAAGATGCCCTCTGACGGTGACCAGATCTGTCCCTCAGGACTGCTTCCCTTCCAGCAGGGCATTTGTTTACACTCAGCTAAAGCTTTTAGCATTCGGGGGCCTATAGGAGGATCTGGGGGGGTAGCCCTGCTGTTGATTGCCATATTCCCTAGCCAGAGCTGTCAGTTACTGCTTCTCTTTCTTCTTCTGTTCATTGAACTTTTTGTGCATTTTCTCTGCCCTTCCCAGGTGCTGGTGCTGACATCTGCCATTTGCACACCACTGTAGTGCTTCCAGGGGCTGTGAGCGCACACAGAGCCTGCAGCTTCTCACCCACTGGGGACTGGGGGGGACCAGAAGCGACAGCTCATTGCCTGAACGATATTCATAGCACCTTGTGCATAGGAGAACCTCGGGAGCAAACGAGAGCTGTTAGCTGGGGCTGGATGTGCACACATTGCTGTGCTCCTGCCACCTGCCTCTGAGGGTTCTCTCTGCAGATAACAGCAAGTTTGCTGGGAATCTGTCACAGTACAGCTAGCTGAGAGGATCTCACTGCAGCAATTATTTGTCCCACCCTTTAATTTCTTTCTGTAACTGAATTGTCAGTGTGGCTACACCTCAGATTCACCACTGAGGAATGCCCATGGGCTTGTGGCTTCACACTGCCTGCCTGAGAAGCCACCACAGGCTTTTCCCTGCTTCTGTGCTGTGCCAGTGCACGGGGAAGAGCTGTTCTGCCCTTTGCTTAGGAAAGAAGACCTGCAGAATTTACAGAACACTCTGCTGTGCAGCACCAAGGCTCAAGCCCACAGAATTAAAGCTTCGGTCATGGTCAGATGATGTGGCCCAGCTGTTGCTGATTCATGTTTGGCAGTTTCTATCCCAAACTGCTCTCTCCAGCCATTTCCTCCTGTGGTTCACTCACAAATCCAAAGTAAAGTCCACCTACAGCTGGCTACACCAGCAGAACTAAGGAGACAATAGCCCCAGGAAGAAGGGTAGGAGTAAGCAGCTGGGCAGCACTGGCAGTTGACATAATTTGCCTACCATGTCTGTCTTTGGCTTGTTGCAACAATGAGCTGGAGAGCCTTAACAACACTGAAGTAATTTCACATAGATCTACCTAGCTAAAAGTTACAAGCTTGTCCTACCTTATGAGCTAAAGCCCCTTTGGTGCCTAGCAAAGAGACAAGAACCTCCAGAAGGAAGTTAAAGTGATTTAGGTTGCTTTCAGAGCAACTCATTGGACTCTGACTCTCTAGGTGATGGTGACAGCACAGATTAGGGCAGCAAGGCTTCATGCCTTGGTCTGAGACATCCAGAGCTTGAAAAAAGCTTTCAAACCATTACCTTGTCCAGATTTTAGTAGCACCAGTGAATACCCTGCAAGAGATTAATTTAGGAGGTATCTTCCTCCTTGGTAAGAGTTTTAGATCTCCTTTATCCATTTCAAACCTGCAGCTGGACAGAAGAGGACATTCTGTCCATCATGCTTCCTAACATGTTTGCCATTCCCACTACAGCCACAGGCAGCTAGACTAAACTGTCTTTATAACCTCAGATGGTTAAAATCTGGAGAAATCAAGTGCAGTTTAAATATGGCCAAATTGGCTTCAAATTAGTTAGCTCAGAGGACATTAGCAAGTAGCTCCAGCAGCAGGGAGCTCAGCTCAGGCTGCAAAACCTGCCCTTGTACTGCAGGGCTGCATCCGTAGCAGTATCCAGTAGCTACTCAAAGCCTGTCTCACACAAGTCACCTGTGTAAGAATGAAACGTGCATGACCTCACTCCCTGTCAGCCCCTAGTGAGACTCCAGATAGGCCTTGGCAAAGACCCTGCCCCAGAAGGGCTGTAATTTATTGCAAGAGCCACAGTAATCCCAGCTCGACTTGTGGCCGGCGCTGGGCTTTTATGTGTGATGAATTAGAAAGTAGGATGGTTCCTCCTCACAGTACAGGTTTCATTTTACTCTTCTTTGTGAGAAATTCCTCCTTTTCAACCTGCAGACCTGGAAAGCATTTCAAAGCCTATCCTGTTCATGTGATAGTCTGGTAACTCCTCAAGAACTGCTGAAACTGAAAAAGTGATGCTGTTCCGTTCCTGGAGCACATCTCAGAGCCACTCAGGTCATTTCCATTTTGGAATTTCAGAGCTAACACATTTGACCTTAGCTAGCAAAGCACTGTGACTCTATTGCTAGTAATTCACCAACACCAGATGAACACCTTCTAAATCTGCATGAAAACTGCATGCCCAGCTCAGTGAAATCTCTGCTAGACAGCATGCACAGCCCAACCCAATGAAATCTCTGTTAGACAGCATGCACAGCCCAGCCCAGCTCAGTGAAATCTCTGCTAGACAGCATGCACAGCCCAGCCCAGCCGCTCTCAGATTCGGTTTCATCAGCCACTTCCNCCAATGAAATCTCTGTTAGACAGCATGCACAGCCCAGCCCAGCTCAGTGAAATCTCTGCTAGACAGCATGCACAGCCCAACCCAATGAAATCTCTGTTAGACAGCATGCACAGCCCAGCCCAGCTCAGTGAAATCTCTGCTAGACAGCATGCACAGCCCAGCCCAGCCGCTCTCAGATTCGGTTTCATCAGCCACTTCCTGCGGCTCTGTGCCGTCGCTGAGACCCTCGGCTCTTCTCTTCTCCCTTCAGCTCACTTCCCCCTCATTTATTCTCGGCAGAGTCATATCCTGCACGGTACAGCAGCTCCAGTGTCTTTTGCGAGCATTTTCAAAAGAGCCAGAGCTGCTGAAGCATACAAGGATGAGGAGATCCAGTTTCACAAAAGTACACACAAAATTGATGGGAAAGAGGGGAAAGGCAGGCAATAGCCTCAGGGCCAGCAGGTAGCAGGGCTGCGTTTGTAGCTTGCACATCAGCAAAGTATTTACATTGGCCAAAGGTGCAAGGAGAGCACTGACAGGGAAGGGAAAGGGACTGCCAACATTTGGAAGTAAGAGCTCACGTTCTGTGAAGAACCTGGCACTGCCAGCTTAACAGCTGGAGTCAATGGCCTTAAGGGTCTCTTCCAACCAAAACCAGCCTGTGACTCTGTAAAATTCAAAACCCAGGGCACGTGCTGAAATCGGCCATGCTCTACTCTCCGAGGTGCTCTGCAGAAGCATCTGTGCAGGTTTCACAGCTCAGCTTGTTGTGAGTCCTGCAGGAAGCTGTTTGCAGAGATTTGCTGCACCCATGCATGGCCTTTCTCCCTGGCTATGCAATACCAACCCAGTGGGCACCAGTGGCTTCCCAGAGCAGGAACACTGCTGATGAAACAGAAGCTTAGTGCTGCCCAGGAATGTTCTCCTTTTACTCCATTTCTTCAAATGTCACCTTTTAAACTGGATTAGAGTCCGGAAAGAATGTTTAGATTTGGTTTGCAGTTCTTCATTTGTCCTTTTGCTGTTATAATTTTTAAAAAGGATTATAATAGTATAGTATAGTATAGTATATTACATT
>VWZI01009385.1:1096910-1139203 GCA_013396835.1 Psilopogon haemacephalus
TTTAACAGCTGTGGCTTCTAACTGCTTCTTGGATGAAGATTTGAATTTGGCACACAAACAGTTCCATAGTCTGAATAGTTCCAGCGTTTCAGCAGCCTGGTGAAAGTCCATTTTCTTTTGTCCAGATGATCAGAGATCAGTCTCTGCAGCAAGCACAAAGTGGTTGCTTTCCTGCCTCTGCCTCTGGGCAGGCTGGGCGTAACCTGAGCTGAGCTCAGGCTCTGAGGCTGCAACTATTCCAGTCAATTAAAAAGTGGTGAGGAACGTTCCCAGGCACTGGGCTGCAGCTGCCCCTACTGACTCTTTCAAAAGGTCCAAAGGATGGTTTTGGTCAGGCCAAACAGCACTCCCCTGGACACCACCCAGGCACAGTCTGAGAACAAACAAGAGTTTGATGATGTGAACCCAAGTGCCCATTGCACTCACTCCCAGAGCTACTCTGAGTATATCTAATTTATTACTTCAGGCACAATTTGAGTGGTATTAGGGGACCTCTACCTCTTTCATATTTGGAGGACCTATAAATTACTCCTCTCATTTCAAAAGCACTGTTAATGGACCCCACAGGAACTTTGATGTACCAAGACACTTAACTGAGCAAGCAGTTCAGTGACAGCAGCGTAACTCACAGGCTTGCGATCAGCTCCATCCTTGCCACAGCTCTGGGTTGGAGCCTAAAGAATCTGAGCTTCGAGCTGCCTGAATCTGGATCCTCACAGATGGTCTCTTGTGCCATCATGTAGAAGTGCTGGCAGAAACTTTGCCATGACACCGAAGGATTCCCAGGTAGATAATGAGCTTTGATGATGATTTAATCACATACTGGACGTAGTGACAACTCCAGCAGCCTCAGGCAAGTCTTGCACTCACTGCAGTAAAACAGCTCTGAACAAGAAATAGGCAACTTCTGCTGGGATGGATTAGAAAAGCATCTGAGACAGGTGGCAGGAGATTAGAAAAGAGTCACCATTTTTTACCATCATTTATCAAGAATGATAAACCTCCAAAAAATGAACTGTCAAGATTGAGTCCCTGGAAGTGTAGAAAGGCAGTCCAGGGGGATAACCTCTGCATACCTTGTGGGGAACTCTGTTGGTCAGGGCCAAAAGCCAATGGCTGCTATGAACAGGGCAGACAAATCAGCCGAGACAAGAAGAGTCTGGCTTTTTACCTGGACCAGAAGAAGCCCAGAACGTTGTGAGCTAATGTGGCATCCTTGTGAGGCCCAGGCTGATGGCGGCGCAGCTGCTCTGGTGGTGTTAGTCCTTGGTGTGTATCTGCAACAGTTCCCACAACCCCAGCTCCAACGGGAATGGCCTGGGTAGGATGCAGAGAGGTTACTAGCAAAGGACAGTCAGTGCAGGCTCATGTGGCAGCCAGCAAATGGCCTGTGTGTGAGGGAACAGCAGTGCCAAAGCTGCAGAGCCTGGATATAAATAGCTGGGCACGTGGACTTCTTGTACTTACCAAAGACATTTCACAGCTCCTGCTTTGGATGCAAACCCAGCAACTTCTTAGAAACAAGGCCAGCAGCTCAGTCAGACGAGTTTGCTAAGTGAGTCTGGGGAGCACAAACAGCCTTGACACACAAAAGTTAATTGCTGCCTCTCTCCTCCTGCCCCTGCCCCCTGGACAATTTGTCATCTCTGATTGAGGCTGGCTGATTTCAGCCTGCGGATGACAGGTCTAGGCAGGCAGCACTGCTTGTACAGCAGGGCTAGGAGGGAAGCCCAGGCAAATCTGTGCCAGCTCATGAAGTTAAAACAATTTTGCATATGAAAAAAGAAACCACGGCTAATTAACACCAGGCAGGTGGTCTAGCTGGAAAACTAAAATCTAAACTTAGGCCACGAGGGAATATGGGACTTGGCAGATGAAACTGTAACCAAAATCATCTTCCAAGACTAGCCAGGTGAGAGCAGAGCCAACTTACCCTCATGAAAAAATATGACTGTGCCAGTCATTTCTGGGAAAAACAAGCCAAGAACAAACGACTGCAGCTCTCAGACTAAGTGCAACTGCATTTAGTCTTCAGGGCTTTGCTTCTAAAAGTGGTGTGGGGTTGTTTGGGGTTTTTTTTTGGTTTTTTTGGTTTTTTGGTTGAACACCAATCTTCTTTGGCCAGATTAATCAGGAGATCAAAATCAGCCTCCATGGCACTTAAAGAAAATCAGCAGGGAAGATGACTGGGGGAGGGCATCAAACAAAGAGGAGGGTGTGAAAAATTTATGTTAAATGTAAACGGGGCTCGGAGGAAGCAACAGACCCTGCTGTGCTCTGCAAAAGCAAAAGCAGACACCAGCAAAGCACGGAGCTGGCCACGTAGCAGCTACAGGATGGGGAGCTAACACCAGAAGAGGGACAGGAGGTTCTGCTTGGACAAAAGAAATGGAGAAAGTGACATTTGTGAAGTGAAAGGCTCTGCTCTTACACTGAAAGTAAGGACGGATCAAATGCAAGTACAGTGTCTTAAAACTGACCATGAGCAGGTATAGGCTTTGGGAACCTGGAAACTTAGATCACATTTGCAATGGATGCCCCTTAGGAGTGCAGAAATGGTCTCCTCACCCCCAGCTCCTGAAATGTCATCTTGTGACATACTTAAAGGAGAGGACAGGCTGCTGGGGAATCACCCACCAGCTAGAGGAACAGTTGGGAGGTTTTAAAAGCTTATGAGAGCTTGCAAATATACAGGACATAGAAAGCCCCAGCCCCAGGCTTTTGCAGGTAGATTGTTCCTCTCACCTTACTACAGCCATGCTCAGAGTATCTGTGGCTCTCCATGTGAAAAAACTTCAGCTCTGCACTTAAAGCACTGAACCCAGAGCCTGTAAGGTCACTCCACTGTGGCTTAACGGAGCCCTTTGGCAAGCAATTCAACAAAGAGCTAATCATAATCAGTGAGCAGGAAAAGTAGCTCTTAAGCTTTAATCAGCCTCATGGTACCATTTATAGCTCCTACTATAAACACTGTTATGGTAATTCTGCAACTGTTCATGTTCAGAATTTACCAAGATCCTGATTGTTCTCCCTTACACTGCAGTGCTCAGGTGCTCACATATGTACAGCATTAGACACACGAAACACAAAGGGCCCAGCAATCTGACAGCTGTGCAGTGGGCACCTCCTTTCTACCCATGCTGCCCTTCCAACAGGCAAAGCCCCTCTCTGGCTGGGAATCTGAGCGGGCTGAGTGCTGCTGATTTGCAGCTCCATACCGTGGCTGTCTGCTCAAACCATTTGGGAGCCATCTCTCGCCTGTACACAGAAGGATGATGGACTCATTTATGCAGTCAGCACACCCCCTGTAGAAACAGTTCTCATCGTCTTGAGGGACAGCCCTGTGACTCTGGAAGAACCTTTATTGCTTATATTAAAGTTATTCTCTTGGACAATTACCTACCTGTTGACTTGGGCATTCAGTTGAAACTGAGCTATTAAAAAAAACACCCTGAGGTGATCTCTGTCAAACTTTTAATTATCAAGCTAAATAAACCATCAGTTGTCTTTTAATGAGATGTGTCACTGCATTCAGCCTTCCCCTTGGGTTTAGCAGGTGTGTTCCAGCAAACACTGGGAGACAGCTCTGTTATTATCATTGTTATTCCACTTACCATGCCAGGGAAGTGCCTGTGTACTCCAGAGACAGGCAGCCAGTCGATGGAGCCTGCAATGTAAATGAAAGTGACAGGAGAAGAGGCTCTAGGAGAAGGAAGCCCAAGGTCAGAGCCTGGCTCCTGAAGCTGATGAGGCTGCACTGCAGACTGCCACTGCCTGGCCGTGGGACATGCCAGCAGCAGCAAAAGGAACATCAGTTGATGTCTGCAGCAAGGCTGGCACAGCCAAATCCTCCTCTCAGACCAGTTCCAGAGCGGTGTAAAATGTGAAATACTCCCAAAGGAGAGGAAAGCAATGCCCAGGGCTGGACTGTTTCTCTGCCAGGGTGCAACTGCAGCTCATGTGGCACTGAGCCCAGGCACTCTGAGATTCCTATTACAGCTTCGTGGTGCATGAAGTACAAGGGAAGAGAAGTGGCCTGGGATTCACATTATGGACCTTGACCAGGTTTGCCTGGAGGCCTCAGATGCTCCCATCCCTGCCAGACAGATGCTGGCTGTGTGCTCACTGCCCCGAGCCCCACCTGGAGACATCCCTGGCTTCGCAGAGCAGGAGTGGTCCTTGGCAGCAGGAAGGGACTCACTAACACAAAGCATCTCTGTCTTTAGCAGCACAGTGACAGGGGAATGCCTTTGCTGCCAGGCTGCTGCTGGTTTGTAACCACTTACAGTAAAGGTTACCCTGTGAAGCAGTGATCTGTGCTCAGCCAGCACGCATGCTGCTACAGGACTTGGTCCAAAGCACAGTCTGGGGGAGATCAGAGGCATCCCATTGGCCTTTCTGGGATTTGGATGATGCCAGTTTGACTCCCTGACCACCATGGTTTGTGCTGTTCATGCAGATTACATTGTTGCCCTGTTCGACTTGATCAGCCAAACAGGTGCCAAAAGGAGACTTGAAAGTTATTCTCTTTATGAAGAGATGCTGGAGCCAGGCAGTTTGCATGCAGCTCTCTCTGGCCACCAGCCCTCTGTTCTTGAACACAGGTAGTACCAAGCAATGGGTGACAACCTGACTGCAAAGAACTTCCTCCTAACATCCAGTTTCAATCTCCCCTCTGCCACTTTAAACCCCTCTGAGCATCTTGGTGGCCTCCTCTGCACTGGCTCCAACAGTTCCATGTCTTTCTTGTGTTGGGGGCTTCAGAACCGCACACAGTACTCCAGGTGGGTTCTGAGGAGACCAGAGCAGAGGGGCAGAATCCCCTCCCTTGGGACTTGGACATGGACTGGAGCTTTTTCCTGTAGTAGAGGAAGGTTCATTAAGTCTACACCACCACAGCAGGAGCTACTGAGCTGGTGCAAGAGGCAATGACCTCTCTTCTGCACTTTGCTGTGGTTGGACACACCAGATAAAACCTGGGAGATGTGCCATTAAGTTCTGTGAAACTGTTCAGGAGAATCAATCTCCATGACTCAAGAAGGAGCCAAGACAATTCCAGTCATTTGAAAATGTTTGAGACAATTTAACCACCCCACCACCCCCGCTTTCACTAACCCCATCATCTGTCCAGGATTATTTCACCATTAGCAGCAGCATTCTTTGAGTAACAGCCCAATGTCCATCTCCCTGGCAAAGCTCACCTTGATCTGTGTTATCATTCAGACTCCACCTGAAAACATCATCAATTTAAATAAGCCATGGAGACCGAAGTAAAATTCCATTCATGCTGAACTCTCCAACGTGGCTTTGGAAAACCTTTCTTCTTCAGCCAGTCTTATGTTACATGCTGGATGGTCTTTGCTTTGACCACCTCATAAAAAAAGGCTCATAAATACTTCTCCTGTGTTATTTAAACTCGTGCTGCTCCCTCCGGCACCGTGCTTTTACCTTGGAAAATCCTTTGTGTATTCCTGAAGCACTTCGAAACTAGCAGAGGAGGCAAATGTGTATTTCAACCCAGGAAAGCCATGTTCTGTCAGCACCAGACCACAAATCTTCTTACTCCATGCTGATAAGAGCAAAACCTTCCTAGCAACTTCCTCCTGATTTACGTGCTTTCCTGCCAAAAATCATCAATTTGAGTGAAAATAGCCAAAATGACTTGGCTTGGTTAGACACTTTCCAAACCCACATTCCTCGTGTGCTACCAGCACCGCAAGAGCCCCAGAGCTTCTCCCCCTGCTGCTGCTGCTCAGGAGGGATGCATGAAGAGTGCCAGGGATGGGCAAGAGAGCCAACCAGATCCTGGGCTGCATCAGAAGTGTGGCCAGCAGGTAGAGGGAGGTGATTCTCCCCCCTCTATTCAGCTCTGGTGAGACCTCACCTGGAGTATTGCATCCAGTTCTGGAGCCCCTGGGACAAGAGGGAAGCAGTCGGCAGCATCAGGCAAGCTGAAATGCTGTGCCAAACGTGTAGAGGCCACAAGCTGGGTTTGTGGGGAGAGACTTTTTTAGCATTATCCTCTTTGGTTTCAGGGGTCTTTGGCCTTTTCCAGCAGCTGTGCCAATTCCTAGAACACGGTTCATTAGCATGAAGTGTTTGTGTTAGGGAGCTGAGGATTTGGGGAGTGCTGGCAGCACAAAACATCCGTGCTGATGGGTAAATAAGGTGAGAGGGTTGCATGGGTTCAGCTTTCGGCTCAGTAATTTCGAATGAGAGCGGTGCCCTTCTGATTTATGTTTGTTTGCCTTCCTCCTTGCAGCAAAGCAAACGACAAAGCACTGTGGCCCTAAGGGAATAGCTGCAGATGTCGAGGCCGGTGGTGGCCCAGCTGCAAGGGCTCCACAGTTTATTTTGTTGTGGGCTCTGTCACCAGCAGCAGGCTCAGTCTGTGGTTTGCAGAGCCGAGGACTTGCTCTCTCCGCACTCCTCCTGCAATTGTTTCCCACTGGCACTGTTCAGGCAGGACTAAAATGTGCACTGTTGTTAAGGAATCTTGCAAGGAGTTTGAAGAAAGCTTTTCCTCCAGCCATGGAGATAAAGACACTGGACTGTGTTTGTTTCACTCAGGCCACCTTTTGAAAATGCTGCACATGAATAAGAAACAGAAAACTCCCTTTCAAGTGAAGACAGAAGGTGAATGTGCCACCAGGGACTTGGTGACTTTGGACATGAATTTAACAAGCAGAACTCCAACCTGCACAGAAAAGCCAATGTGCCACCAGGACCAGTCACAGCTTGGCCACTTCACCCTTCCTGTTCTTGCAGCATGGCTGTGGACACAGGGAATTACTGTGACTTAACTCCAAAAGCCCAAGGCCAGCAGAGGAGAGGGAGATGCTCTGCAATGGGGCCGGCTGTGAACCAGGCTGAACCCAGCCACAGCAGAGCTCAGCACCACTCACCAGAAGGAGGAAACATCAAACCACATTCCCAAGCAAAACAAGGTTCAGGAAACACCTGAAAGTGTTCAGGAAAATCCCTGTCTCGGGGTTATTGCAGCAGCCATCAGGTTTGTCTCCTTCCTGTTCCTAGTAGAAAAAACATCCAACCATGAAGCAAAAAGGCCAACAAGCTTTCAGGGTCTGCTGGTCATACATCTGTACAAGCTGCCAGAACTTGCATAGAACCACTGGTTTCTGTAGTAGAGGAGGCTCCAAGAGACTTTTTGGGGCCTTTCTGTGCTTAAAGGGGCTGATCAGAAAGCTGGGGATGGACTTAGAGCAGTGCCAGCTGTGACAGGACAAGGAGTGGTGGTTTGAGCTCAAGGAAGGAGATTCGATTGGAGAGAAGGGAGAAAAGTTTTACACTGAGGGTGGTGAGAGACTGTCCCAGGCTGCCCAGAGAGGTGGTAGAAGCTCCTCATTCCAGACCTAGAAGGCAGGAGTACCAAAGACTTGCACTGAGAGAATCGTTTGATACGTTCACAACTCAATTTTATTAATTTAAAACAAAACTAATGAAGAAAAATTCTGTACACAACTGTGGACACAACACACTTTTTGTACAATAAGGCCCAGATAAACTGGTTTGCTGGGTGTTTTTTTTTTTTTCAGTCCGTGAGTGACTAAAAATTGGAAAGAGCCACAAACCCCTCCCCCTCAAACAAACAAAAAAACCTAACAAAATACCTCAAAACAAAACCATGAAAAAACCAAACCACCTAAGAAGCAAAAGGAAAGGAAAAAAAAAAACCACAAAAAAAAAAGGAAAAAAAAAAACCACAAAAAAAAAAAGGAAAAAAAAAACCTAAAGAAGAAAAAAAGAGGAAATCAAACTCCCCCATCAGTGTCTACTTTGCTTCTGGAAAAATGAGGCTATTGCTAGTCTCAGCCTCAAAAGTACCCAGAGTGTGGTTGCTGCAGGCAGGTGAGTGCTGTGTGAAGCTCAGCACTGGTAGAGAGAAAAGCAAAGCACATAGGCGAGGCTTGGCAGGCACAGGCTGCTCTGCTGGTGACAAAGCCCTGCACAGACACTGAGTGCTAGCAGCAATGGCAAAGGCTGCAAGTCTGCAGCTACACTGGAGCTCTGCAGCCTTGCAGGAGGCTGGTCTAGGCTGGCGCTTTTAGCAGAGTACAAGAACAGCACCTGGAAAATGAACCAGCAAAGCTGAGGCTTCTGAACAGAGAGTGCTAAATCTAGCAAAGGGAATGGAGACAACGCAAGGCAGCCTAGCAGGCTGGCTGAGCAAGTAGCTTATAGCCCTCAAGGTTAGAAAACAGAATCACAGAACTTTAGGGGTTGGAAGAGACCTCCAGAAATCATCCGGTCCAACCTCCCATGATCACTGAGGGTAGTTGGCACAGGAATGCATCCAAGAGTGTTTTAAAGTCTCCAGAGAAGAAGACTCCACAACCACTCTGGGCAGCCTGCTCCAGGGCTCTGTCAGCCTCACTAGAAAGAAGTTTCTGCAGTTTGTAACTGTTGCTCCTTATTGCTGCAGACCACTGAAAAGAGATTGACTCCATCCATTTGACACTCACACCTCAGATATTTTTACACACTGATTAGCTTCCCTCTCTGTCTTCTCTGCTCCAGACTAACCAGCCCCAACCCAGCCCAAAGGCTGCCTTCAGGCACAGACAGTCTTGGTTTCTCCTGTGAATGGGCACAGACAAGGGGAAATTGTAAGCCCCTGGTGATAAGGATTTCACTGTTTCCATTGCCAGCAACGGAGGTTATAGCTTAGCAAAATTTGACTCCTGGTGCAAGAGGTGTAAAGTGTACATCACTATCCTTGCTCAACTGCTCCACAACATTCTCATTTCTAAAGGTAGCAATGATGGTAGTTCCCTTCACGTTTTGGATAAGACAAAAACTGCTTGGTACCCAGGTTCCAATTGGAGTCACATCACAAAATACATTCAGGTTCTTTCTTTCTTTGTGGAACGAGTCAAATCCATTTCCCAAAACTAAAAATTTTAACACAGTTACCTCTGTTTAAGACAGGAAGCAGAAGACAGCAAAGGACTCTTCTTCAGTTGCATTTTATCTGTATTTCCTTCACGGGGAGGGGGAGGGAAAGAAATCAGTGTTTTCATAATTAGAGTAGGCGAGAGATGAAAAAAGGCAGAGAAACATCTGAGAAGAGCAAACCCCAATTCCTATTGACACTTGACACCCATGCTTTTGGTCTTGACAAATGTATCTAAAAAACTCATTATCTACATATTTATACCCAAGGCTCTGCAGGGCTCTGCACCAGTGGCCATGCAGATGTGGCCTCACTCTTTACCATCAAGGCAATGCCACCTCTCAGCAGCATTTACCTTAGCAATATGTAAAAAGAATCATTCATTATTACAAATTTACACACACACAAAAAAAATTTCCTGTACATGATTGTCTCAGTGATGCACCTATAGCTTAAATTAGACATAGTTTAAACTACTCTGCAATGTGCTAAAATCAAAAGGAGCTGCTGTACCATGAGGCAAAGGCTTACAATAGCCTTCAGTCCTCTTACGCATATCCTCAGTTATATGATGCCAAAATAGAGTCTGTTCATAAATAAGATGTAGAGAGTACCCTGGGCATGAGGAAACAAAACAAAAAAATAAGTAAACCTTCTTTACAGGAAAATTACTTCCATGGGTAATTGGAAAAAATCTCAGTCTTCACTGTGCAATCAAGTTTGCTGTCTTGAAGAGCTGCTCTGAGTCACACTGAAGAGCCCAGAAACTACAAAGGACGTGCGGGTCCCTTGTTCTTCTTCACAGGTATGAACCTTCGGCTTCCTTCTTCTCCCCTCCTCCCTTTCCCTTTGGTAGCAGGCAGAGTAAGGATGAGTTCTTCCAACATCCACACAGCTCCTCGTTGTCATGGGGCTCGTGGAGCTGACAGCTGCTGAAGACAAGGATGTGCTCCTCCACCCACTGCAAGGGCAGGGGCTCAGACCAACTGCGGCTGCACCTCAGCGCGCTGGAATCACAACGTTCTGCAGCCCAGTGCTGGCACAAGACACAGGCAGCCCAGCCGTGGGCAGGAGGAGGCTCTGAGGTTTCAAAGTGCTGGTGAGCTGCTATAAGTACTCCAGTTCCAAGGCGTGGTGCAGGGCCATAAGGTCAGAGTGGCTTGATATCCTCCAAAATGGCATTGCATGCTGTGAACAGCACAGACAACAGGTGAACACAGCCCCCTGCCTGCTCTGTCCAGACCCCTCCACCTTCAGAACATTTAAACACACACTACGATGTCTACTGCTTCTGCATCTTCAATCCAGACTTAAGCTGCACTGCTCCACCAGCAATGGGAACTAGATGCAATAAGCTCACTCAGTAACAAGTCCATGTCCTAGTGTCCTCCTGTTCCATTACACAGTCTGTCCTCTTCTCGCTCTCAGCTCAGACACTGCTGCTTTCCAGCTCCAAACTTTCCTAAAGTTTTCTTTCTTACACCAGGTTCAGGAAATGAACCAGCAAGTTTGTCACTTTTTGCAGCATTTTGGTTGTGTTCTTGCCAGCTTTGCCTAGCAGCTGTTGTTACTTCCTACCCCAGCCTGGCTAGCACAGCATGACTGTGAGCTTAGAAGCCCTGGCACATTGCATAACCATTTATTGCTTCACAAAGATTCATTATTTTTATCACCCAACTTCTGTCAGAGACACCAGGACCAGAGAGAAGCTGATGCTTCAGGCTTTCCTGAATCACCTGATGTAAAATCTATCTCTTTGGTCCAGAGAGCCCCCTTCTTTGTCTCCTCTCACAAACTAGAAACCCTTTGCAGGATTCTCCCAGAGAAAAACCCAGGATCTGGGGTCTTCTGCCTTATGAGCTTTTCCTGACTGCATCTCCAAAGGCAGAAGCAGAAAGATGCGTTCAGACAAAACCACAACACTGTGAAACAAACCCCAACCCCAAAACAAAACAAAATTCAAGGCAACTCTGTGAACAGCACTGGGATGTGGTGGCCCTGACCCACATGGCAATGTCCCCATGCCAGCAACTGTCCTGAGCTCTCCCCAGCTCTTGCACCCTCTCCCCTTTTCTCTTCTCCTGTGAAGCTGATCTGAAGCTTCTCTGGCACTGTTGCAGCAGATAATTTAATCCAGAGCACCTAAACATGCTTTGAAACTGAAAATTCCTTCCACCAAGAACACACAGAAGTAGTGGCACAAAGGAACTTTCTATCTGTGAGACTGGAAAGGCTTTTTCTTATACTTTTCTGAATCATGTTTCCTGTTGAAAAAAAGCACTGCATTAGATAATGTTACTAAGACGACTCCTCCTGCATTACCATACACAGCACCACTTCACCAGGCAGCAGAAAAGGAACAAAGAGAACAACTTATTTAATTTTTTTAAGTTTGTTTTTTTTTTTTTTTTCCCTCCCTGATCTTAATGCAGCTTTTAAAATGTAATCATTTTCAGCAGGAAAACATTTCTCTGCAAAGATGAAAGGCATTTCTGAATGAGAAAGGAGCAAACTGCTCCCTTCAGCCCCACCAAGGAATGCATGAAACTGAGACTCTGCAGAGTGCCAGGGTGAGCCTGCAAGGCTTTAGGGGCACAAACCCAGGCTAGATGTGGCACAGCCAGTCAGTGGTCGCTCAAGCATCATGTGGAGTGATGAGCTTCAGTCCAATCTGGAAAGTTACAGTGGAAGCAAATACAGAAGTACCACAGAGAGGTTCATGGTACAAAAGCAGCTGCGCAAAAGAATTTACCTGAAAAAGGAAGCGAGAACAGAAGTGCCATTTCCCCACTCTTTCTCCGGTTGTCCTGACAGCCAATATTATGCTCTAGTCCTCCAAGCCAAGATTTCCTATCTGCTGTGCTTAGGAGGGATGGAAAGGCTGGGCCCAGTGGTGCCTATCCATCAGGGGGAAGTATCTGTGCTTTTCCTTAGGGGCTTACACTGTGCCCTAGGAATTTAGTGTACACTGGAGTGGGGAGGGCATGTGTGGAAGAAAGCAAAAAATAAAGACAGTCAAAGAGTATTCTCTGCTCAGCTAACAGGCTATGAGTGCAGAACAAGCCACAAGCAGTTACCTTGGATGCAGAATCCAAATGATGGGTGCATAAGAAAACTGGAATTTGTGCACACCTATTGCAGCCCTGCAGAGCTCTGAGGTGTGACACACACTGGCCTCCTACAGCCAAGCAGCACCCTGCCTTTGATCAGCAAGAGCTGCCTTTTTTTGTTTTGCTATTCATAACATCCTATGTGGATTTGGGGTGCCAGTGAAAACTGAGCTAACAGTTGTGGCCCATTTTCTGGCTCGGTTTTGTAAGGCATCAAACATATGCAGATAGTTAATGTCTGGAGAAATGGGAGGGGACATGTCATTGTCTACAACTTTATGCAGCTTTCTACTTGACACACTCACAAAATCCTTCACAAAGCAAAGACACAAACCCAGATGCCAGTGCATGCTGTGCCATGGTCAACAAAAGACAGCTTGGCTCCCAGACTGCTGAAGTCACACAGGCTGACAAAAGGCTGTTACCTTTTTTGCACCTTGCTCCTCCTCGACGCCGTCTCCTATAACAACGTACACCACTTTTCTTCCAAATCTTTGAATTATTCGCTCAAAACAACTTTCCTTTCCTGAAAGGAAAAGACCAGACAGCTCAGAATAGGTGGTGATGGGATAACATCACACAAATCTGCTTCTAGCCCAGATCTGGAGCCTCTCCTGCAGGAGGGGTATCAAGGTTCACTGCAGCTTTACTCCATCCACAGCAGCTGACAGGTAACCTTAAAAATCTGCGTTGGGAGGTCCTTTCACACACACACACACCAAGGCATATACAGCACTAGAGGTTCACAGCATCACCTTTCTGGTCTCCTTCCCTAATCCAAGACAGGTTTCTGGGGGAATTTTTCCCTAGCAGGAGAATTCTCTACCAGCTGTTCACAGACAGTATCCTGAAAGGAGCAAATTAACTGAGTCTGAGCTGAAATTCTAGCTGTTTCACCACAGCCTCTGACAGGATTAATCACAGCTCCTGAAACAGTAGTATCCTCACTTAGGTCACCCAAAAGATTTAGATTTAAATGCCTGTAAGCCAATACATGGGGCAAGGTCCCTGATCGTGCACTGGGGTCCATAAATGGGGCTCATTACTTCACTGCACCGACCTAAGGGAATGGTCTCAGTGCTCCAGTCCTATGGTACCAATACTGGGAAGCTTCAGGTACTGGGAAGGCAGAAAAAGTAAATGCTTATAGTTGAGTTCTCTCAAATGTGTCCATTCTGAGATGCCTTCAGCTACATGCTTACCTTGGTGTCTACAGCAAGCAAACAGGAAAAACCTGGTTTTCCAAACCAGTTATTTCAGGTACAGAACAATGCCACAGTGAGAACAAATGGGCTGGAAAAGAAAACGTTTCTAGGCAGCAGAAAGGCCAAACTACTCAATCTCAGCCTTCGGCAGTAGCACCAGGCACAAGAAACCTCCAACACAGACTAGGCTGGAAAGGTGCCTGTGAATTATGGATCGTGTCATGCTACACAACACTCACAATTTCCTGTGACAGCCAGGGACTGAAGGCAGCTCTCCAGGGCTCCCCTTCTGTCCTGTCTGCATGAAGCCACGAGTGAATATAGACTTCAATGTTTTCACTAAAATATGGATTTAAAATACTAGAATTCAAAGCTTTGATTTACTTCAAATTTCTGACAGATGGTGCCATAACATTCTATCCAGGAAACAGTTTTAAATCTTTTATGGTAATGCTTTCAAATTTCTACATAAAACTCTCAACCAAGCTTTCTGAAGAAGAAAACCAAACAAAACCAACCCTTTTATTTTTTTTTTTCTCGGCCATTTCAGCTTCCTGCATTATAAGACACTTAAGAACACATGAAAAAATGTTTTCATGTAGCCCCCAATTTTAAGGGAATCTGAGACAGCGCAGACATGTCATAATTCTGTTAAAAACTACAAGCACCACTGCCATCTGGTCTTCTGTACTTCTGCATGCCCAGAATTACATCTTCTATGCTGAACCAGAGAACAGAAATAAACATTTGCCCAGCTGAAGCTTGTTACACTCAGTATGAATGAACTTAAATAATTACATTCTGCAGCAAAACATCCTTGCTCCTGGTAAATTGTTTATCAAAATTTGCCCCAGAGCCCAGGAAAACAAATGGAGCCAGGGCTTGTCTTTGCAGAATCTCTCCTGCTTATCTGAGGAGGCTCCAGCCTGCTGTACTTGCAGCCTACTAAAAAGCCTCTTCAGCTGCCACAGAGCATCACAGTTTTGAGAAATGATGATGAAAAAGTCAACATATTTCCACCTAGCAGAGGCTGCACCAGCATTAACAGAGCTCTGTGAAGCTTTTCTGTGCTGGATCACCACAAGCACTGGAAAAGTACTTCTCAGGTGCTTCAGAAGGAGAAGTTCTTTATGAAACCAGGTATTACAAAGCCCTGTATTTGTCACAGTGAATGCATGTAAGAAATAAACAGAGACTACATTTTTTTTTGTTTTAAACTTAGAATTACAGCTTCAAATGCACCAACAGCTTCATAAAAATAGCTCACCTATTTTAGTTGCACTGTAAATATTCTCTATGGGAAATACGACTCCCAGCCCGTACAACAAGACTTTTGCCAGAGCTGGAATTAGCTGAGTAGTTGTTACAAGAATGTTCACACAGTTTGTCCTATGGAAGAGAAAAGACAAACGTTATGGGCTTTTTTAGCAAAGTGGAACAAGGAAAATCTTTTCCCTCCCATCAGAACCCCACAACATTTTGATTCCAACCTACAAGAAAATTTTTTTTTTCACATTGCAGAAGAGCAAGGTACAGAATGGCACAGCCAGACAAGAAATGACAGGAGAAAAATGCTCTGCAAGTTCAGCATTTTGCTCATCAGACCAGGCAGACATCCTCAAGTTTCCCAGCTGTCCCATACTCCTCATACTCACCTTGAATGAATAAGGGTGAGTGCTTTCAGTGCAAGTGTTAACCAAGAATCTGTCAAAGCTTCAATTTCTGCCCTTAGCTGTAACCAAGCCTCTCTTTTTGCTGGACCAAGGAGACCTGTGGAGCAGATAAGGGCATGTCTGCACCGGCACGAAGCACCCTTCTGTCACTTCCCTTCGCTTTCGTCAGCTCAGAGCCAACTTTTCCACGCACCCAATGCACACCGACACACTTAAGACCAGAAACCAAAAGCTCCTCCTATTGCTACTCGCCGTCTGCCTTAGCCGCTCCAAGGCACTTGCCTCCGACGTTGTTCTTGTAGGAGTTGTAGATCTCTTTGACGCGGCGGTAGCGGAACGCCAACTTGCGCATCCAGTCCACGCCGCCGCGCACCCCTGTCGCCAGGCACAGGTTGGCGCTGGTGGCCGCCGCGGGGAAGCCGTCGGTCCCGAAGTTGTAGGTGCTGCTCGGAGACAAGAAGACCCCAGGTTAGCCACGGGCAGCCGGCTGCACCTAGGCCCCAGCTGCCTGCTAGGAGAGCTGGCTGCTGCAACGGCACGGCAGCTCGGCGCTCCGCTGGGGAGGACCTGGCAAGGCGAGGTCTACTCTGGCTCACTTCTCTGGTACCTGAGATCCTGCCCGTTGTCATCCGACGACACGTCGTCAATGTGAACCTGGTCGCATTCCTAAGGCGAGGGAAAGAACTTGATTACTTTCTCGACCTTGTGCATCTCCAAGATAAAGCTACAAACCCTCTGCCCACTCTGTTCCTCGGGGGCATTTCTGGTGGTGGGATCAGTAGATGGCAGTCAACTTCAGTTTTTGGGAACAGAGGCTCACCATCGTTAGCTACCACTGCCAAACGGCCTTCGGAAAAAAACACATTTTTGTGTTTAGAGAGGAAAGTGGTTAGAATCAATTAGCATATGTGTTCCATAAACGTTCTTGTAGCCTTTCAGGTACCTTAAACCATCATCCTGCTCAAAGCTGATCCCAGTCAGTGCAGAAGTGTAACTGAAACCAGACATTTCTGTAAATGTAACTTATTAGAAAAATTAAACCTGATGCTAACCGCCAATGAAATTATGACCTCTGATTGCTGTTGAGCCACACACCAACACAGCCTGAGGCCAGACTTTTCAGAGGAGCACAGACGAGAAATCTGTTCCTAGTTTGCCATTCATTTGAGAGTTGTGAGTTTCCTTCTCTCTTTGGTCTTGGTGCATGAAAGTAGCATGCAAAGATGATGAAAATCTGAACAGAAATAGCCAAATGAAACAGTCTCCCTTCAGTAGCTTGTATGCAAACTAAGGCATCGCATTAAAAGTGAGCTTTGTCCATCACTGAATTAAAAAACAAAAACAAAAACAAAAAACAAACCATCATGCATATTGTTTATCTGCCCAAGAAAATGAGGACATGAGTATTAATGATTTTAACTTTTAGCAGGGAAACAAATAAACCTCTAGCACTCTAGATCAACCTCAAGTCAATGCTTGCAACAATAATGGATTTCAGCTATTTTAATAATTTCCTCCCCTTTCTCTCTCTCTCCATGTGAAGTCCTACAATGAACATGGAAATATTGCAGTCCGTTATTTTTGTGTTACTGCTTTCCTCTCAACAAATGTTTCTCTCCATGGATTTGTGAGGAAAGGAGGGAAGATAGAAATGGAAAGAAACTCAAACCAGCTGTTCCCTAACAGAATTAAAATCATGACCCTCAACCCCTTTTCTAAAACATCTATTTTCCAGCCAGCCCTCTCCCAGCAAGCAGCAAGCTCCAAGGAGGAAAAGACTTTGACCCTGTAACCTTCTCCTCCTCTCCTGAGGTCAACAACCTCAGATAAGAAAAAAAGCTGCAGAAGTCTTATTTGGCCTCACATGGTGGCTGTAGATTTGAGATTTTTTAAAACACAGGTCTACAAAAAAAAAAAAAACAAAAAACCAAACCAACACCTCAAGCTTTTTAAATGCTTTGAAGAACCAACTGTGGTCCCTTGCACTTGTACAGCACAGAGTGACTTGCTGTAACACAAACTTGTGTTGACACAGAGGTAGCTTGTGCTGGAGAGGAGAAAGCGATGAGCACAGGAGAGAGCACTGCAGTTGCTCACATTTAGCCACCATACAGCCGATTTCCACCTTGGGCAGAAAAAATGTATGAGATGTGCAAACACAGATGAAAATAAAAGTGTTAATGTACATTTCCAGACTTTGAAAACCAACTTGGCTTCAAGAAGAGCTGGAAGGTTCTTCAGCAGGTTAGCAAATTCACAGAAATTAAGGGGTTTTGTTGAAAACTAACTTTGCAGGCATCTGGATAGACAACAGTTCAAACATGAATAGAGGGTAAGCTGATGAAGGGACACACTCCTGAATCTGCAAGTCTCCTATTTTAGTTACTCTTCTATTGCTCAGTGACACCTCAAAGGCTCCACAGACAGAAAACTTTAGCTGGAGTTGTCAACGCAGCAGTGAAAATTATCAAGACAATAACCTCCTCCCCAGCATGGAAGCTATGCATGACCACTGGAAAAAGCTGCCGGAGAAGAGGGTTCAAAATAGAAATCTGGGGAAAACAAAGAGTTGGTTTTGTAACCTCAAAACTACAGGAAGGAGTTGAAGATCAGCTTCTCACAGGAGCAGCTGAAAGAAGGAATAACTCAACAGGCTTCCAGCTTCAGCTCTCTCAGGTCAGAGAGGCAGGAAAGATGATACTACATCATCTTACGTCCCACAGTCAGAGAGAATGGGAGGACTTGGGATTTTAATTTACACTTCAAGGTCCTAGAACCATCACAAAATCAGTCATTGGTAGGCAGAAAGTGAGAACTGAAATGCTACATTAGAAATAGAAATCATGGGATTGAAGGAAGGGGGGGATTTTGGCATGAAAATCCCTGAAGAGTGGTTTGTTCCTCTTGAGTGGCAGGACACAGCTTTGAGGCTAAATGTGAGCTTTGAGTACCAGGTACTTTTTCACACTGGGCTGATCTGGGCTAGTGAGTGATGGGTGTATTTTTCAATCCCAGAACATGAGAAGGGGAAAAAAAACAACCCTCATTTAGCAATTGCTCTTCTAGCAGCAAAGTCCTTTAGGATTGTCCTTCAGAGAAGTCAGTTATGTGCCCACTATTAATTAACCTGGTCCAACCTGCGTTCAGAACACCTTGCATTTGTTTTCACCTGCACACTGTGTGTGGAGTGTTTTGTTTGTGAGCAAAGACTACCTGAGACCCTGCCCACTCCCAGCTGGTTATGAGCCAGCGCCCACATGTTCAGCATCTTCACACAGCAGCAGATTCAATAAGCACCACAATCATGGATGTGCTGAAATGAAGTTTGACACTGCCCAGCAAAATAAATGTGCACTTCTGAGCAAAGATGCATTGAAATGAAAATACAAAGACTTCCCAAATGAGCTTTCGTGGCAGGAGCCAACTCAGAGATCAACAGCCATTCAGAAAAAAACAAACAACCCTGCTTTGTTTGCAGGCTCCACATTTCAGACTTATACAGATCTGTTTGATGCTGTTCTGTGATTTTCACAGGCAATACAGGACCCCTAACTTCCCCGGCAAAGTCCCTGCAGAAACATTATAAATAAATGTTCTTCATGCAGATGTATTTTATTACGATAGAATTAGTTAGCAGTCAGCTCCAAAGCAGAATATTAACTTTTTTTTTTTCTTCATTCTCTTTTAAAATAGGCTGAATTGGCAAGTAAGTAGCAAAACATCCTGTGCTTTATGGATAAAGATTAAGCAGCAAGCTGTGTTTTGCTCCTAAAGGTGCTGACCCTGCAGCTTCAGTGTATCCGGCTTGAAATCTTCATGAGGAACTACAAGTGATGACATGTTTGCACTGAAGATTTGGATGGACAGGCTGAGATGCAGCTCTGCACTTGGAGATCAGTCCCTGGAAAGCAAAATGCACTTGGAACAAAACTTTCAGTAGGGCAGAGCATCTCAGTGTGCTCTCACAGAGCTCTGTCTTGACAAGCAAATCCTTTTTTCACTCTCCCTGAAGACAGCAAAATCTTTAGTATGGGTGCAAAATTGACCTACAGCAGCACATCCGTGTCTCTGTGCATATGTATGTTTGGCCTGTGCCACATGCTCCTGCTCAACACAGAGCCCTCTCAGAGGTGCCTTCTGGCCAAGGCAGCAAGGGCTGAGCACTGAGTGCCCTGCCCATGGCTGGGTGCAGCACAGCCCCTGTGAACAGGCTGCAGCAGCAGTTCGCAGGCTCCTAGCGCTGGCACCCAGCTGGCAGGACCTGTCATCTCTGTCTAGCCTGCACTCTGTGACCCTAACGTTTTGTCTTCTTTCCCACCACAGTCATTCGGCGCTGAAGAAAAAAGGTGCAGATTACCTGTGGGTCAGGCACCGGATATGGAGAACAAAGAGAGTTCTTGAACTGCTCTCCATTCTGTCTAACAATTTGTGGATGAACAGCCCAGGAATTAAATCAGGCTGTGAAGGCTTTTCCAAACACTCCCACTTTAAACTTATAGACTATAAAGGGAAGCTTATAGTGTTTAAAAGAAGGGGGGGGGGGGAAAAAAGCCACACCAAACCCCCAAAGCCCAGCTTTTACTGTTAAAATAGCACAGCAGAAGGAAAAAAAAACAAACACAAGGCTATTACCTATATAAACTATTTGCTGTCATAAACAGTGAAGGTGAAGAACCAGAATTCTTTAACAGACTCATTCTCATGGCTGGTGACTCTGGAGTGCTCTCCTGCACCAAAGATGGAACCTTTACAGCACACACAATGGATGCCCTTCTTTGCTAACAGAAAAAGTGATTAAAGTCCTATTTCACTTGCTCACAGAAACAAGAGCATTTGGATTAAGTTTGACACTCCAAAAGTAAGCAGCATTTGTTCCAAAATAAATACAGATCTTATTCTGCAACTTTAGCTGCACTGAAATAAAGGTTTACATTCTCATTTCAGCTGCACCTTAAAACTGGATGAATGCAATTTAAAAAAAAAAAAAAAAAATTAAAAAAAAACCAAAACATGACACAAAGAAGTATCTGTATAGCAACTGAATCAGGATGGTAACAGTCCCACCACCTAAGCAAGCCCTGTTTTGCTAGCTCCTTTCAGTTCCTAGCTGTTCCGAAGCAGCTATTGCAAGAAGTGTCTCAGTATGCATTACCTGATAGGTTGAAGTCTCTCTATCGAAAAGGAAGAGCAAAAGGCAAATTCCTATCTCTAGCAGAGGGTCGGCAGGGCTCTGGACAGTCACAGTAAGGGCAGCTCTCTAGCCCCAGAGCTCTCCCTCTTGCTTTAAATGACTAGATGTGGTTTGGGTTCCAGCTCAGACATGCTACCTATCATTCCTAATGTGCTTCTTACAGTCCAGTTATTCTAGACTTCTGTTTCACTGGAAGTGTTTTGGACAGCCTCTCTAACAATTCAGTCTTCCTGCAACTCTGACAAAATAATTTGCTATTCTATTTCTGTATTTTTGCAGGAAAATAGAAGGAAAAAGGGTGTCAGAGAAAGAGTCTCACCCATAGACTTGTTCAACTTCGGCGACCTGTTCTAGTGGGAGGTGTCCCTGCCTATGGCACATGAGGGTTGGAACTGGATGAGCTTTGAGGTCCCTTCCAACCTAAACCATTCTATGATTTTATAGACAGAAACAGCTACATACCACTTGATCTTTCTGTTGAAGGAGTCTGTCACTCCTGGACAGGACAGTGTTAAGTTCAAAATTTCAGATTCACTCTAAAGTTCAGCACTTCACATTGTAAATAACTTGGATGGTGTCATGAAGAAGGTATCTGCAGATATATACTTTTGTAAAAAGAAACAAACAAAAAAACCCCCTCTCTATATGAGTAATGAAAACCAGTGAAAATAAAATATGAATATGTTTAAAGAAGTAACAGAAGCCATGAACCTGGTCAGCATGCCATGAATTATTCCCAAATGTATTCACTTGAAAGTCTACTTCTAGGAACATCTATATTTTACTGAAACTATATACTAAAGGTTGTGCAAGGAGATTTAGATTGTAAACAACTTCAAGATTAAATTTACAACAACAGTGATTTTTTTCCACGAAAGCCAAAAATGCTTTCTCCTGTCTCAGGAAATGAGAGGGTCACAGGGAATTTTCACAAGATGTAAGCTCTCTGTCTTTCTCAGACCCTCCAGACCAGTGCCTTGGTGCTGCTGCTGATCTGCTAAATATCTGTGTTTAAATGAAAGCTACAATGGCCTGGACTAGCACATCTCCCATCCTTCTGATTATCTGCTAATGGAGCAAGACTGGGATTAAATCCTCTCTGCTCATCTTGCCAGTGCAGGCAGCCAGAACTTTTGCTGTGGGCAGCCTGAAGACCTGTTCACAGCATTTGGAATTGTTTTGCTCCCTTTTCTGACCCTCCTCACTGTTATGGGGCAAATATTGACCCCATGTGTCTGCCCAGTGACAGAAGTAGGACATGAGCTGGGGGACCATGGCCTTGTCCAGCTGGAACAAAGGACAACTACCTGCTTCACCAGGTCTTGTAGGAGGTAGAGGGGCAAGAGCTTTTGTGCCACCTCACAGCCTTGCATCTAGAGAAAAGGAGGAAAGCAAAATAAAGTGTTCAAGTGATGCTACAAGCTTGGTAGGCTCCTGCAAGTTTCAGCTGAGCTCTGTGTGCCTGAGGAGCTCTGACTTCCTAAGAAATCATATAAGGTCTGTTTTCAGGGGCACCTGAAATATGGAGGTGTTCATCACTGGGTACATTTAAGGAAAGAAGTCACATACTTAGTAAGCTGCATAAACCTATGGTAGCGCTCTCCTCAAGTAAGCTAAGGAAGCATTTGCCCCACAGCAGCACATTCCACAAGGTCACCTTGTGCATCAGATGAGTCAAAGCTTTTAGCTGGGTTTTGCACACCCCAGCAAAGCCACAGCTCTGCCTAGGAATGAAAACTTAATTTTGCATTTCTGTTCTGTTTGCATTTACCTATGGCTGCATGAGCAACGTCATTTAGCTCCATGTTCACAAAGTGGAACTTCATCACCCTTCTGCAAGTCACCCATGGTTGTAGGATCAAGTAGATGAGAAACTATTTCCAGTCATTCCCTCATATACCTATCAGGGAAAATTCCTTACTGTGATTTGTATTTCCTTCCTTTCCTTCCTTCCTGCAGCGAAACTGAGCTGTTCTTGGATTGCCACTCTGGAAAGCTAAATGCAAATAAATGGGCTTTGTGTCTCAGCCTGAATGTGTTAGGATAACCGCTGCGATGCCTGCTGGAAGGGAGGCCACAGTTGCTGATGGATTAGAAAGGGAACTCTCCTGCTCTTTATAGGACTTAAAGAGTACCTTAAAAATTAGGTTTGCATCTACACATAAAAGCAGTGCTACCCAGGATTGGATCAGCTGCCATCCTTACAGACTTCAAGAGTGGGAAGGAGATAATTTAGTTTGCTCTACCTGAAGTTTTGATTTCCCTTCAACCATTGCTAAGGACCAGGACTAAGGCTTGCTTAAGAATCCTTACTGTGATTTCTGAGAGCCTGATGGAGCAGATATCTGCTGTATGTTCCACAGTCCTTTCCTGTTGTAATAAGTGACTACAGCTGATTTTTTGTTCAACACCCAGCCAGACAGTAAGCGAAGGGCTAAAAGTCTGCTCGGACTCTCCAGAATCCAGCCTCCAATTACAGTCAAATCAGACAAATTCTGCCCAAAACAGAGAGTTTCCTTGAGGAAAACAGCTGTGAACAGTGTTCTGAACATGAACTTCTGTCCATTGATAAATGAAGGTCGTTGGCAAAACCTAACACTTTCTGAGAACATGAACCATTCGTTGCATTACCAACTGTGATATAGCAAGGGACAAACAGTGTCATAACCAACAGGAGCGTTCACTCCGCAAGGTGAAAACCCATCCAATGGTCACCAAGACCTGATTCTGCTTTCAGCTGCATCTTTAACTATCATGCTTTTTTGAAAGCTGTTTTCAAACAAAACATCAGCTTCTTTCATAGACTGCTTTCCAAATGTTTCTAACTAAGACACTTAGAATATTCATCCTGTTGTTTTTTTTTTCCCCAGGAAATTCTGTACAGCTTTACTCCTCATCTCAAATGGAAGGGAGTAGCAACTCTAAGGGAGTGCTGCAGAGGTGATCAACAGTTTAATCTTTTAACCATTATCAGAGTTAAATGCAGTAACTGTTAATACCAGCTAAGTTCATAGATATATTAATACATTCTTCATCTCCACTAGTAGAAGGAAACTACTACTAATCTTAAAAAAAAAATAAAGTAAGAAAATAAGTGCTACTAAGAAATAAAAGCATAAATATGAATAATTAAAAGGAATACTAAAATCTAATCAAACAAGACAATTTTTCTCCTTTCTGCTCAATTACTGAAATTCATACCTACCAATATTTTGTGTTATCTCAAGGGCAATGGTAGAACTTTGCAGTAATGTCACCTATTTGTGACCCATTATTTCATGCCCCTGCAACTGGAAGCCAAGAAGTCTCACTGGCTCTATGGCCAATAGAAAGAAGAATTATCAAACGATCCACCAGACACAAGGAACTTGCTTTGCAACAGCAGAACTCAGAGGAGCAAGACTGATTTACTGTTGTTCTGATTTCTCCTTTACAATGGGTTACCCCATCACTCTGTAAGCACAATTTGTCACCAACAGCAGCCACAGCTCTCTCTAACTCCTTTCTGCCTTTCTTTCAGATCTGTTATCCCTGCTGAGAGAATCTGCTAAAGAAGAATTTTTCATACTGACACCAACTGTAGTCTTGCTGTGAATAACCACATTCCCATAAAAATCATTCCATTTATTGCAAAGTTGTTGGCAGACTATAGCAATAATAGTCAACTCAGGAAACCTTTCATCCTGAAATCACACAGCTTAACCCTTTGCACAGCCATAGGAAGTTTATACAGAAAAGCTGTATTACCATGCTGCTGATGTGAAAGAAGTTTCATTGTCAGCAAGATTTTAATCAGTTTTTTTCACAGTACTTTTCTTTTTTTTTTCAGGAAAAAGAAAATACAAAAAGAAAAGACAACTGATTTGGAATCACTCAGTATTTGGGTTCTGAGACTGTAAAACTCAAACATTTTGGGAACCAGCTTTGACCTTTTAAAAGACAGTGAAAGGCATTGCTCAGTTTTTCTCCCTGTAGCAAGATTTTAACAGAAATCCTACAATAAACCCCAGCACAAGCAGCTCTGTGCAGGATGTACCTGTATGCATATTTCTTTAGAGCTTACACTCCAGTCACAGCACTCAGACGGCCACAAGCTATACCAACAGCTTGTAAACAACATTTAGATTCAGGTCAGAATCCAACCCAAGCTGCAGAAGCTGATAGAAACAACATGTCCTGTAGGTTGCTGAGATACTTAAAGCCAGGTTTCCAGTCTTTGAGTTGATGTGAGGACAGGCTAGAGAACTCATCCTGCAGAATGAGATCTAAGGATGGCATTTAGCTTCACCTAGCTGTCCCCAAAATAAAAATACATAATTAAAAAATAAACAAAAAACCAACCAAACTTAAATCTCCAGCCTGGATAATGCAAATCTGAGGTTTGTGGTTTACAGTGGTACCCAAATCAACAAGGAGAGCTTTTTTTAAAAGGTGGTGTGCTGGTTTGAGGATAAGTGGAATGTTTTAATGAGAAAAATTAAATTAGATTATAGGCTGTGAAAAGCCAATAACAGTGAAGTCTGCTTCATTTATAGGTTTGCTGAGATGTATAAAAAAAGGACACTAACATAGATAAGACAGATTGTCTGTCTGCTGGAGTTTGTCGGTGTCTGTCTCTCTCCCTGGTTTCTAACTGGATCTGTGTATCCCAACTAATCAATTCCGCTTCTAACCCCCTCCTGCTGATCCTTCCAATTCACTTTGCATGTAAGGGAGATTCTGGGATAAAAGTGGAAAGAAGATGGAAGCATGGTTGGGAGACCCTCCTACGGACTCTGATTTCTGGGAGGGGCATTGTGGTTCAGTATTACCTTTAACTTGTCTATTTCTGTATATACCTGCAAATATTTGTAATCTATTTTAAATCTCTGCTTGTCTATTGTGCTAAACTGTGAATAGAAAGCTTCAGTCCTTAACTTCCAGCTATCTGAGTCTAGTCTGGGTGAATTCATCATGTGTGGGTAACTCCTGAACCATCACAGGTGATTATTATGTTCTCTTCAAACTCCTCCCTTCTCTGAGAAAGCTTAGTGAAGAAAAGAAAGAGTTTGGCTCAAAGTGGCAGAATCTGCACAAAATAACCACATTATGTGAACAGAAAGGGCGGGCTGGGAAAGATATCTGAGTGTAAACTTATGTTGATCTTAGCTGGAATAACTTGCACCCTTCAGCACTTGCAGCTGCACCAGGGACTCGACAGGCAGTATGAGATTTTACCCATCTGTCAGCTCCATCAGAGACCAGAACTCAAAATCTGTTGCTCGGGAAAGTTATTCGAATTTGTGGGACATTTTAGATGTTTAGGTTATAAATGAATAATTAATTACTTAAGAAATTTACAAATAAATCCTAACTACAGTCCTGACCTCTGCAGTAGCAGAGCAGACAGACTCGTGTTTGTTGGTATTCATGGGGAGCTGCAGAGACATAGCCAGGCACTAACTCCCATCATCAGCTTTGGGCCTCTGTAACACTTGAGTTTAAATCCAGGCAGCATCATACCTGTGACATTTCCACAAGGTGTAGAAGAGTACATGGTGGGCTTCCACATTGCTAAGAGCAGCCAGACTGCTCTCCCAGCTTGCTCAGAAGCCTGCACTTAAGGGCTGGCTTGCATCCAAGCAGTTCACTTGTTAGATTACCCAACTCCAGCACCAGATGTACTAAAATGTTTCCAGAAAGGGCAGAGTTTTACCCTGCAGTGGTCATGGTTCTTTGAGATGTGCAGTAACCTGCACACTGTAAGTCTGATGAAGATTGTTATTCAATAATGTGTATTATCATAATGCACATGATCCCAAACCATGCCTGGGAGTGCTGCTGTGCCAGAAGCTACCAGCCTGACTCTGTGCCATATTAAAATATGGGCAACTGAGGGGAAATATTTTCCCTTTATCCTCCAGATTAAAGAAACAGAACATATGGCTCTGTTGCTTCAAAGGCATTCCTACAGGTCACTGTGTGGTACACGGGGGACATCACTCTGTGCATGGCCACTGGAAGACCTGGGAGGAAAGTCACTTAGTCTCCTGTGGTGTTACGAAGACCTACAAAGAAGAAAATTCTCAGCTGATGAAAAGAAGAATTGTCCCTGTCATGAAGAAAAGGTTTCCTTGAGGCCTAGAAGTGATTTATATAGTGCATTTGTTTCCAGCAGCAGGGAGGCAGCCTAGTTTCACTTGCAAGAATTGAAGACAGAAGCCAAAGAGGGACTAGAGCTGGAGGAGTTTTGTTCTGTGACCAGGCCTCACGGCAGCAGTGCTGTGGTTGGGCTCTTCCCTTCCTTAAGCCTGAGCTCTCACTACCACCTCCCTGGAGCAATCCCTGTAGTGCCTGGTGTCACTACAGGAGGCATCACTGTCTGCTTTAGTGCAGTGTGGGCCTTAGAGGTCCTTTGTAATTCTTAGGGAACAGAAGGGCTCTGCATACTTTAGGGGTCAGATAAGCCCAGTCACACTTGAACAGCAAAAGCTGCCCTGAGCTTGCGGGGGAAAATGAGCTACAGGATTGATAAATGCTGATGGCCCATAGCTGGGAGCTGCAAACCAGGGCAGGTTCATCCACACAGAGACCGTGCAGGAAGCAACCTACCAAGGGCAGTTTTCATTAAAGTACCTGGCAGTTAATTTCTCCCTACTGACTTCTAGAACTGAGTAAATCCAAGATGGCAGTTAAAAGACTTGCAGAAGTCCCTGGAAGGATTTATTGCTATATGGGTAGAGGGAAGAGGTCTACAGGGCAAACAAAGCATGAGAGTGAAGGGATGAAAACGCTGTTAATTCTTTGCTTGAAGTGTGTGTAAGGCATGAGAGCAGGGCACGTTCCCATGTGCGCAAAGTGTTTCTGTATCACTCCAGCTGTATCTGACAGGGTGGAGAGGCAGCAGAGGCACAGCCATGCAGACAGCTGCTCTCCTGCAGGTACTCAGCGTGGGAGGGCAGGACAGAGGGCAAAGGTGGTGCCCGGTAGCCCCTGCCTGCCCCAGCCTTACTGACAGGTGGGTGGGAACTGCACACAGCTCCAGAGGGGTCTGTGTGAGCAATCTCTGCAGCTCCTTTGAGGATTACTCAGTGGAAGCAACACCACCCTTGTCATCACAGCACAGTTCTGCAGCTCTGTTCAGCACAGGGGAGAGGCTGGACTCTGAAATTTCATCAGGAACACCTTTAAATGCACCCAGGTGAGTTTTAAGAAAGAATCTCCAGAGAAATGAACCGAGGTCAGCATTATCAATTGCTAGAAAATAACTTACAGGCCTGATGAGATGGCATCATTTTGGAAAAAAAAGTCTGCAAATCACTGAAGCAGCTTTGAACTAAGAGGTTCATAATCATTCACTACCAGCAGTTATTTCTTTAGCGTACCTTACACCTAATATTTACCTCTGATACGCTAAAGAAATTAATCCCTTAAGAGGGTCGGTAGAAATATATAAGTAGAAGCAATCTTAAAAGCTGTAGATAGGCAGATGTCAGATTTCAGTCCCCTCATCAAGTTGCTAACTCCCCTGAAACACCTAATATGTGTAATTGCTCCATACATACCATTAAAATATTATACCTCATTATCCCTATCACAACATAATCAGCATGTAAAGTCACACATTCTTTTCTAATGACATAACTCTGATTTTCCTGAGAACACTAAAATCAATGTAGTCACTGCCTCCTGCACACAATTAAAATTCTGCTATGGAGTAGGAGATATTTAAACAAAGATTTTCAGTGCTGAAAACCTAAACTTCCTATTCTGGTGTCCAAATGCAGCATTTGGCATCCAAAATCCTTATAATTGCACTGATATCTGCTATTTTGCCTTGCACGCTTCTACAATTTCATTACAAAATTACTACTAATGCCAGAAAAGATTGTTTATGGTGGTATTTTGAGCAAATTATGTATTAGTAAACGTTAAAACTTTCCTTTCAAAATGTTGCAAACTTGTCATACCCCTTTTTAACATGCTAGTTGAGAAATGGTCCTTCAGGATTCAGAAGGATTTGCTATTTTATTGGTTGGGAACTACTTACTGCAGATAAATCTGTGCAAAGTGATGGAAATAAGCCAGCTCCTTTCCCCTCAAGCCAATAAGCTGAGAACTACTGCATACTGAGGATGCTGTAACTAATTGTGAAATAGGAGTGCTGCTCACCTCACTCAAAAGCATAATACTGACTTCAGAGACAGATGGTGAGGTCTGACTGAATGTTTTCATTGAGTTTGAAAAATGCCATTTCAAAAATACCATTATTATTGCTATTACCTAAAGAACAACATATAAGAAATTAGATGATTCGTTTACCTGGCTGTGCCCCTTACTAAATTAGGATGGGGAAAGCAGTTTGCAACTGACATGTGCTGGCTTTGATTCACTTTACATATCCCCCCCAAAAAAATTACTCTATTGTTTAGAGTTTAATTTAACAACATTAAATAAAGCTGTGGTTTGAAAAGGCTGTTAGGTCACACGAATCAAGCACTGTTGCAACTCTGCCTCTTGCTTCCAAAATGTTAAATTGGTCCCCAGCAGTTTATAAGGAGACAAAATACTTTCCCACTAACTGGGATGGCTGTTCTGAGCAGAGCTCTCTTGAGCATGTCGGATGTAAAGAAGGCTTTTATTTAAAGAACACTAACTTGTGGTATCTGGAAAGATGTGCATCACAGGCCAAAGTTATGACAAATGATTGCCTGCTCATTAACTCAGCCTCTCTGTGTGCCCTCTGAGCCTGGGTGAGCAGGTTCCCACTTTGAGTTATGCCTCAGCAGAAGGTGATCTGCTACCCCTTAAACACAGTTGATCAACTTCTATCCAAGTCAGTGACTCTGACAATCACGTAACTACAAGAATAGAACAGACTAGAATAGACTACACTAGTCTAGAATAGAATAAGCCAAGCTCATCCAGTCCAACCTAGCACCCAGGCCTAGCCAATGGCCCTAAGTGCCCCATCCAGGCTTTTCTTCAACACCTCCAGGGATAGCAACTCCACCACCTCCCTGGGCAGCCCATTCCAATGCCAATCACTCTCTCTGGGAAGAACTTCCTCCTAACATCCAGCCTATACCTCCCCCCGCATAACTTGAGACTGTGTCCCCTCATTCTGTTGCTGGTTGCCTGGGAGAAGAGCCCAACCCCACCTGGCTACAACCTCCCTTCAGGTAGTTGTAGACAGCAAGGAAGTCCCCCCCAAGCCTTCTCCTCTCCAGGCTAAACAATGTGCTGGGAAGATACAGTAGTATTTTCTGCTCTGAATACAGAGAAATATAACCAGAAATCAGAAACAGGTTTGGAAAATAACTGGCATTGCTTTAATTTTCTACAAACCTGAAAAATCAGCCCTGTACATGCAACTTGCTACCAGCATTTCTTCAACCCAAAGCAATATTGTCTTTACAGACAGGTACCTTAGCAAAAGAGAACTCTACTCTACATTTTAAAGAAACAACCTATTTTCTTGGAAGTATATATATATATATAAAAAAATAAATACTCCACTAAGGAATGGAAAGGGGGGAAAAAAAAGGTACATTTAAATAATTTCATTACATTCTAAGCTGCCAAATCATCTGTGAGTGGTTTCTTTTTAGATGAAAAGAAATCAAAATATAGGACAGATGTTGGACAAACCACATTTGAGGTCCATCACACACTGGCATTTTTCAGATGGTTTTGGCTCATCTGTTAAATAAGGTGTATTTTGCTTGATTTTGAGAAGGGAAACATCAGGAAATATTTAAAGGCCAATTGCTGCCAATTAACTTTGATCAGCAAAAGTTGCATTTGAATCTTTTAGATTCTTTTGCCTGTCTGGAGCAACACACTATTCTAAAACTCAGCAAAACAACAATTTGATGATTAATGTGTGTTGGCAGCCCCAGCACAAGCTTGCTTAACAGTTGGATTTTAAATAAACAGCTGTCTTCATTATGATGGGAAAGAAATCTGACTGTTTTCATGTTTTTGTGTTATTGAAATACGAGCAGAAATTGCTTCTTTCCCTTTTAAGATGAAGCAGTCAGGCACTCTGGTGACAGCCTCTTTCAGCAGTTTGGGTAGTTTTAGAACAATCTCACAGGCACTGCCAAGCCAGAGCCTATGCAGGCTGAAAGAGCCCTTGGCAGGCCAGTGCCGGCTCCTTGCCACCCGCTGCAGGGAGAGGCTGTGTGGGAGCAGCCCCAGCACAAAACATGTCGTGCCCAGCGCCGCAGCAGGCAGAGGGCTCTGATTACCCTCGGGGCTAAGGTAAAGCTTGCCCACAGTGGGATGAAGGGAGAACCTGTGCCCAGTCATCACCTCTTTGCAGAGGCTGATGTTTAACATTTAATGGCCTGTGCAGGTTATTGAATTCCAAAGTTTGGAGGCACTTCTGTTGCAGCCACTTCTAAAACTTGTCTCCTGTGGTCACAGATACCAAAAGCTGCATGGCAAAACTCTGCCATTTAAGTGAGCATGACCTTTGGACACCAATGCAGACCCTTTAGTGTAGGCATTACTGTAACACCTGATGACTAAATTATAAAGGTATTTTCTAAATATTTCCACATTAAAACTCTGAAACCAAAGCCAATTGTCAAGCCACCAAACACCACAAAGGCAAAAACATCAGATCACAGGATCACAGGTTATTAGGGGTTGGAAGGGACCTAAGGAGATCATGGAGTCCGACCACCCTGCCAGAGCAGGACCATACAATTTAACACAGATCACACAGGAACACAGGCTCCAGACAAGGAGACTCCACAACCTCTCTGGGCAGCCTGTGCCAGTGCTCTGGGACCCTTCCAGTCAAGAAGTTTCCCCTTGTATTGAGGCAGAACCTCGCATGCTTCAACTTACACCCATTGCTCCTTGTCCTATCCCAGGGAGCAAGTGAGTAGAGCCTGTCCCCACCTCCTGACCAGCTCTCAGGTATTTATAAACACCTCCATGTGTTTTAAGAGCATGAGCACTTACTTCTAAATCGTTAAAGAACAGATGCGTGTCCGCCAGATTGAAAATCATCTCTTCCATTCGGAGCCCAAGAGACACAGAAGTGGGTGGATCCTTGAAGAAGAAATTAAAGGGTACACCATCAATATTGTGCCTAGCACACAGACCAGAACACTAGTGAGGAACTGTTTCACAGGACGGGTATTTGACACATTAAATGCAGCATCCACTTCCTCACTCTCTAGTCCTGTACTGCTACACTTCCCAGTCAGGTTCAAAACCAAGTCTTTACCTTGACTCTGGTTCTGCAGCAGCGCCTCTTTGGTCACTCTTGTGCCTTCCTGGCACAAGCTCCCTGTCCTCCATGCAGAAAGAGCAAATCCACTTCACCTAAAACTTCTCCAGATTTTAAAAACTGTTTACAAGCTCAGCCAGGGACATAGGATAATGCTGTTGGGTGCTCATAATAAACACTCACTGGTCATGAGCAAGAGGATTTGGTCCTGGGCATACCTAGTGACTTTAAAGCAAATCATGTCAAATGTTTTATTTGCAATGGCAATTATACTTAAGCCCACTCCTTGATTCTCCACGAAAGCCATGCTTTAATTATGTTTTGAGTTTGGCCCACCCATGCAGAGTGAACAAATCTATTGTTTATTAATACATAACACACTTCCAAGTTCTCTACAGAAATTACCATAACAACTTACTCCTTACTGAGCTAAGAAACTCAAAAAGCATGTTCAGCATTGTGGTTACCAAATGCGTTACAGATTTTTGTTGCTTCAAGATGGGGGTTATGTGCATGTTTTGTATGTTTTTCAATCTGAGATGGAGATTCTCCCAAGAAACATGAGTTTGAAAGAACAAATTATATTCTCTGGTGGCACCCTTTACTAATAGCCTTAGTTTGTTAGGAGTTGCATCTGAAACAGAATTGCAGAAGTGACAACACAGATTTTACTTAGTGTAGTATTTTAAACCCGATGACAACTCCGAGTTAAAAACCAAGAGATGCAGTCCCTGGTTTCTTTTTCCACCTCTCAGTCACATTAAGAGTGGTTCAACATGATCTCTGAACTTTCACACATTTTTCTATAAATGCTGGCTACGAGGCAAAACGTGTCAGTAGCAAAGAGTTGGAAAGGAATGGTGAGTTGGCAGCCTGCTTGCCTTCTGGAAATGCCAAAACCAAAGTAAAACTAAGCAGAAAAAGGGTTTTGGAAAGAATCATTTAGAAACAAGGCTACACCAAACAGGCAGAACATCTATGCCTGAACTTGTAGAAAGTAAGTTTTCTCAAATCAGGAAGAGTACTCCTTAGAGATTAGAAAGAAGGATGGCACCATGCTACTTTGATGAAAACTACCCTTAAAAATAACCCTTCCATTTTGAATGGCACCACCAGGAAAAAAAAGAAAATATTTTTTAAAAAGCATTTGGCTTCTTAATTCAAATGGAAAAACTTTAAAATATGAAAAAAAAATATATATCCATATTTCTCTTTTAACACTGTTCTGTTTGTAGACAAAAGTCTTCCTTTATTTTACTTCTTTAAGCAGGTGAGGTGGAAAGCAGGTGATATCCTGAGGCTACTTCTCCCTCTGACATTCCTGTTTGTCTTTGTGCACAATTACCACCTCACCACACTTCACAGTTCATCAGCCTTTCCTTTTAAACCAGACTAGGATTTCTGTCACACCTGAGCTCTAGGAAGAGTCTCTCTACAGAAGTCTCTGCCCTAGTTACTAAAAGAAGTTAGATGCAAATGACCATCACTAGTCACTGCTTCTGAGCTTCCATCCATGAACAGGAACATAACTTTGAAAAGCAGAATGAAAGGGCAGAGCACAATGCTGGTTATGAAAGCACATGGCTAATTTTAAACAAATGGCCATGGATACAGATTTTAGTCTCAGTGCATGCTTCGCTTAAACAGTTTTATCACACTTGTAAGTCTGAAGAAAAATGTTTTTTTGTAAAGCTTTCTGTGAACCATTTCCATCCAAGCTATTTTTAACAAGGAGACACTAAGGCAATACTAAAATAGTGCCACTTATTAGGCTCATTTAATTAGGAGAAAAAAAAGAAAATCATTGGCACCCACTGAAAGTGTCAGATTAAATATCATAAAACCTAAAAGAAGAAACAAAGCAGGTTGCTTTTGAAAGCAGCCTTAACTCCTCAGTTAAACCCAACCTTTTCCTACAGAATGTTCCACTTAGCACAAGCACTGTGCCAGGCTGCAGCTCTGGGTGCCCACATATTTAACAGAAGCAAAAGCCTTCTCTGGCTTAGAGTACTCAGTAGCTGCCAAGTCACCTCTTTGGCAACTGCCCTAGTAAAAGCCAAGGCGACCTCATTTAAGGCACTGCAGTAGATTAAACTCTGCTGTCAGACATTGCAGTCAGGGCTTTAAAAATAATAAAAAAGGAGAAGGCTAGGATAAGGTATTTTTAAAAAATAATCCCAATCCAAACCTTCTTTTGCAACTTTAAGCCACTAATTGCTAACTAATTATGGAGAGGTGTCACACAATGAGGAGGAAAGCTAACAGCCTCTCCCTGTTGGCAGGGATTTGCCCCTTCAGTCCCGGTGCCTTTTCAGATATGGTCAAAATCAAGTACAAATCTGAGGAAGGTACAGTCGAGCTAAAGAAAAGAAATACCAATGTCAGACTGCTTAAGCTGGCCCCTTGCTTTGAATACTGGCATTGGAGCCAAAGCATTGCCTGTATGTCATTTCTAAATTCTACCCACTTAATTTCTTTGTTTTGTAGAGAAACAAGAAGCTGAAAAACAGGAAAGTTCACTTCGAGTACACGGCTAATTTTCCACTTAAGCCTACAAGTCACAAGTGAAGGGTTAAGTGAAACCAGGCTTTGTTTTTCTGGATCTCTAAAATATATTAAACCACATTAAAATTGTTTATAATTGGAAGAAAAATTCCTTTAAGGCCTCTGAATATAAATTGTTTCACAGGGAATGGAAATGTATGTAAAGAGCAGGGTATATTGGAGCACGAATACTGAGATGTATTTCCACCTGCTCCAAGATACCTCCAAGAAGGCCTGTAATTTTTTGCCAGATCCTAAAACTGAACCAGCTGACATCTGGCTCAGGACATGAGTTTTGAGGTGTCAGGAGCTCTAATATCAATTCATGTTGAATGACAACTTTGTATTTATCATTAGATCTGTCTCTGTGCATATCGAAAGAATGAATTCCCAAAGCAAATGGAAAATTTTTGTTCTCTCCCGAAAGGACAAATTACATTCCCCTACTAGTTTCACACATTTTCAAAATTCAAGTGGCCCTTAAATAAAAATGTATCAGTTTAGGTATTATTTCATTCCAACAAAGTGAGGGACAAAAGTGGGGAGAAAGCAGAGCGCAGCAGCAGCCAAAAGAGAGCAGCTGATAAAAATCAGATGAGAAAGTGAGAACAGCAAAGGGTGGCACAGGCAAGGAGTTCTGAGGAATGAGAATAAGGAAAAGAAAATCCATCCCTTCAGCAGCAGGGCTGCTCATCATTCATGGTCATTCACCATGAAACTCACTTGGGCATTGTGAGGAGAGCTGAGTGCCAAGTTGCCAAATCCCCTGTTATTTAATTGGGGTGGTTTTGTTTGTTTGAAGATCCAGCTATTGTACTTTAATGATTATGTGAGCAGCTTAGATTGAATTTTTTTTGAAAAGGACATTTCTAGCCCGCATCACAGTGCAGAAACATACGAGAATATGCTGTTAGTTCACTCAAAAAGAGAGGTGAAGAGAACAGCAAGTCCCTTCAACAAATTTTTTATTTTTTTGATTGACCTAGGAGCTGGATCTCTGCTTTAAAGGCCAGAAACCATTAGAAACCACTCTCTTAAAAATGTGCATCTCCCACTGCTGCAAATAAACTTGCAGTTCTCGTATGACAGACACAAGCTTTAGCATGTTTGCTTTGAACATCTGACACGATCTTCCTCTAATGTTAATGGAAATAGCTAACTGTTGTCTGAGTTTGTCAATAAGCCAAGAGAAATGATTACATGAAGGAAGCTTTCAGAAAACCACACAAGAATGACACTTGCATGACTATCTGAGAGCCAAGGGCATGCACATTGCTACCCCTTGCCAAAAACATCTACATGAGCACCACTGCCCTCAGCACCCATTCAGCAACGCAGGATTCTGTACACAGGATGCAGCCAAAGCCAGCAGGCGAGAGCCACAGCTTGGGTAGAGTGCCAGCAGCGGTAGAGCTGCCATCAGGAGTCACTCCTGCCTCTGCAGACACAGTTTGTATCTCCTCACACCTGAACATGAGCTGCTTTCCTCAGCCTCAGGCATCTAGCAAGAGAGGCATTGGTGTGTCAGGCCCCAGTTAATGGAACCACTACAGGGAATGAGTAAAAAATGCCCTCACGAGCACTTGCACAGCAGCCACTAGTGGGGCTCTCCCAGTGCTGCTCTGCTGCCCACAAGCACATGGTGAGATTCTCCTGGCACTCAGGGGCTTTGCGAGCAGTGGGCTAGGTTCTCACTCTGAGCTAACTGACACAGACACAGGGTGTCATGCAGAAGCTGGTTTATGGCCTGAGAAATTGAAAATAATTTGTGGTCAGTGTTTAATACTCTACAAAGCTGCTGTCTGTACCTATCCAGACAGTAATTGTCGAGGCATTTCAAGTGCTGGTGCCTAGTACCTTAATATAAACTGATAATACCTAGGCTGTTGAATTCTGTTGGTTTTCTGACACATAATGGAAAAGAATAGTTCTATTCCCCTAAAACCAGTGGTATTCCTCTAACTCTTCTGAGAACTGTCCTCAGATTACTTCAATCGGTCCTGGAAAGCCTTCTCACTGAGGAGAGGTAAACCTCTGCAGATGCTGAGCATATCAATAAGTTCCAGGCATTCTGCAGCTACAAACCAAACCTTGAGTGCTCAAAGTACTACACCCAATTCTAATTATTTACTGACCATAAGAAGGACACAAAAAGGACATGGAACTGATGGAGAGAGTCCAGAGGAGGGCCATGAAGATGCTCAGAGGGTTGCAGCAGCTCTGCTCTGAGGACAAGCTAAGAGAGTTGGGGCTCTGCAGCCTGGAGCAGAGAAGGCTTCCAGGAGACCTTGGAGTGGCCTTCCAGGATCTAAAGGGGGCTACAGGAAGGCTGGGGAGGGACTATTGACAAGGTCTTGTAAGGACAAGACAAGGAGGAATGGGTTTAAACTGGCAGAGGGGAGATTGAAACAGGATGTTAGGAAAAAGTTGTTTGCAGTGAGGGTGGTGAGACACTGGCACAGGTTGCCCAGGGAGGTTGTTGTGCACAGAATCACCTCCCTGCAGTTGTTCAAGGCCAGGTTGGATGAGGCCTTGAGTGACCTGTTCTAGTGGGAGGTATCCCTGCCTATGGTACAAGACGGTTTGAACTGGATGAACTTTGAGGTCCCTTCCAACCAAAACCATTCTATGATTCTATGATAAGGGCTGAATATGCAGACATGAAACTGCCTCAGTCTTCACTCTGTATGTCTTTGAAACACCAGTACTGGTTTTCCTCTAGAAAAATCAACTACAGTTCTGCTCCTCCTTGTGTATCAACCACAGAACAGCAAATATCACTGACAATTTCCGTCATTCTCTTGACACTTACCCTTCCATATCTGTTAGCATAGGACCCTGTAAGCAAGGAATGGAAAATGATGATTGTCTCATCCAAATCCCAAATGAATACTCTCTGTAAAAAGAGAATCAAATCAATCTGTTCCTCTGTGAAGCTGATACTTGAAATGGAAAGTTAAAATTTGAATGAGTAAGCGCACAAACGAGAAAACTCTACTGAAATGGTTATAGATTAAACTCCTGGCTTCCTTGCCATTTATTTTCAGAACTAACAATGATTTTTCCAGAATAGGGTAATACAATCTGTTAGCCTCTTACTACAATTGCCATCATCTCAAATTGTTCTATTAGAATAGAATTATGTGGGCCTTGTCAGATACAGCAAATGGGGTTGTACAATGTGCTGTTATGAAGCCAGATGTGAGGAAGACACTGAAAGAAATGAATGAAGGGAAGCCTCTGAAAGTTAACTCTTTGGGGGTGTGAACTCTGTATTTCTGTAAGTCTTAAAAACAAAGTTCACATAACTGCTCTTGAAAATTACCTCTAAAAACAAAATAAAGGCCAATTGCTGCCAAACACTTAAATCCCTTTAACCCAAATCCCTTTTTAAAATGGATTTTAGACACCTGAAGAATAGAAATTACTTAGATGCTGCATATGTAAGAATTTATGACATCAGTAAATAATCCTTTTGCTTGCAGTCAGTGGAAAATACGTGTTTTAAATTAGTCCTGTGACCACACACAAAATGGCATTCTAATGAAAAAGAAAAGTGTTCAAATACAAGTATTTTAAATCCTGCTGAGGCTGTATTTCCCATGGTGACAAATGGGCTATGGTTCTGGAAAGGAAAAGTAATGCAGTGTGGACACCCATAGCTATGGTATGGCATTGGTGTGGGCTCAACATAAAGCAAGGGCCACTGGGAGGAATGTGAACACAGCAGGAGAGAGCAAAACCCACTGCTGTGCTAAAAGTGTCTCCTTTCCAAATGCAAACCTTTCTTACACTTGTGAAAGGCTTGTGGGGGGGCTTGGTTTGATTTTGTTGTGTGTCTGTGGTGGTGTTTTGGGTAGGAATGGGGGTGGTGGTTGAGTTTTATTTTCATTTATTTAACCAAAAGGAGAAAGAACAGCTCAAGATTTTCCAGAGAAAGTAGGTGCTCTTCTCTGGAGGAGGTTCTTTAGAAGACAAATCCTATGTTCTACAAAAATATTTTCTGAAAAAAGCAAAGAAAAACGAGCTCCAGTGGCACTTTTCTTTTTTTTTTTTTTTAAGTTGATAAATAATACTTGAATGTGATAAAAATAAGAGTCTGTAACAGGTCAAAGGCATCTAGTACAGTGTACCTCTAGGTCAGAGTCGGGTGGTGGTGAAGGGTTGTTGTTTCTTCTGCCACGTCCACGTGCTTTCCCATCTGAGCTACGCCGCAATCTGTCTGAATCTGAATCTTTAATGGGTGTCGATGGACTGTGGATTGTACTGTATTCTGCTGCAGCAAAGAAATGACATTTTTTACCTCTCACTTCAAACTGCAAAATGTTCAGCTTACTTACTTGCCTTTTTTTTTTTTTTTCCTTTACATGTGGCACTACAACCCAGATATTCACTGCACAGTCTGGGGAGGAGGAAGCAACACCTAACTGGTGGTTTTCTCAAAGACCTGGCCAAACATTGTGCATGAACTGAATATACAACACTGCTGATACCTGGAGCTTCTGAGCATGCTGAGTGGACCAGACTGTTATGAACAGTGTGACAGATGGCAGAAAACAATGGGGGAAATGTGACATGGGGTGCAAGAAACATACTCCATGGCTGTAAAGGGAAACCAGAGCATGCACCCTCTGGATTAAGGTTGCCCGAGAGGGTAGCCTTTGTATGCAGGGCTGGGTTACCAGCTCACAGTCCAATAGTTGTTCTCAGGTTCTCATAAGCAAACCCAACAAAAGAATCCAGTATCCAGCTAAGCCTTGAGCCTCAACAAGCCCAAGCCTTGTCAAATTCTGGAGCAAGAACAACAGCAGTGGCTGAGGGTACTTGGTGTGCTGCTGATGTCTGGAGTACTGAGAACGCTCCACAGGGAAAGGTAGAGCCTGGAAGGAGCTGCCAACATTCCCTATCCCACATTTGTGCAGCTCGTCATTCCTGCCTAAATGTATACCTCACACCTGCTCCTATTCAGATCACATCTCCATTTTTTGAGTTCTCATCCTGTCTCCAGAGAACTCACAGCCTCTCTTCAGCATGGTGTCATCTACATCTTTAATAGGCAAACACATTCTCTGCCGTCACCGAGTGATTAATGAAAGCACAGGGCCCGGGCAGACGCCGAGGAATGCTGCCACAGCCCTCTTCTATTTTAACTGACTTCTCTCTGGACATGGCTTCCTAAACAGCTGTTTACCATTCTGCTGTAGTTTCTGCCAGACTGCCTCAGCCTTGTTTGTTTTCAAGATGTTTAAGTGGAGAGATTTAACTCTCAGGGCAACAAAAGCCTTGCTGAAGTCGTCTGTGTCGTGCCCACTGGTGTGGGCATTCAGTGGTGCAGGGCATTAATTTGCTCACCCTCAGCTGAGTTCATAGAACAAGACACTGCAATATCAGACAATGGAAATGATTAGGCTACTGAAGCACTGAACTGAGTTTTATCCTTGAACATCACAAACACAAGGAAGTACATGGTAAAATCTGGCCCACAACAAAACCTGGGGGCTGAGCATCAACTCCCCCCTGCCTCAAGCAGCAGCAAAGCAAGATGACAAGCTGGCAGCAATCAGGTTCAACACGAGGCATTCCGGTAAGAGCTAGGAGATCTGTGGCACATTTTGCACAGAATACCAGGCTCCCAAAAGAGAAGTCTGAAGACATCCCTGGAAGAGCAGCACTCGGGGGTCATGCAACCATGATGTGTTAGCAGGCTGGGACCATGGGACTAGACAAGAAGTGGCCACTACCACCTCAGTCTTCACTGCCAGTTTCTGTGAGATCATTTCAGTCTAAGTCCAGCCTGATCTAGTGTCTCGAGCATCCTCAACAGAGGCTGAATGATTTACAAGCTGTTCTAGAGGACATCTTCCAAGTTAACTTCGGCTGAAAGTACTCCAGCCAGGTGCTCTAGAACCACTCTTGAGCCAAAGCTCCTCATCAGAGTAGACTTCTGCTCCAAATTAAAATGCTGATGTAGACATACTCTAAACACACAAACAACAGCAGCTTTGGAAATCCCCTGGGATGAAAATGTCTGGAAGCTGGAAAAGTGCTGAGGGCAAGCCTTGCACAAGCTCAGCCCAATGCTCCCAGCGTGTCTGCTGCCAGCCACAGCAGGGGAAGGCTGGAGCACTGCAGACGCTTCTCTGTGTGCCAGGTGCCTCCACAAAGATCTGTGCATCACATAGCAACAGCTCCTCTTGTGCACACACCATCAGATCTCTCTGCTCTGGCACCTCTATCCACTCTGCCCCAGGCAGACACAAAACATTACAGTTGGTTTCTACTTCACACACTCAGAGTTCCTTCTTCCAAGCCTTGACCAAGTGTAACAGGCCCAATATTGACTTCTCTAGTCAGAAAAATACTTGAAACCCAGGTTCTATAAATGCATGCCTCCTTTTCCAAGGGTGACTGGTATTTCAGGAGTCCTGACCCCTGGCAGTCACCCCTGGTGACTGTGCAGTGACACCAAGCCAGACAAAAACCCTCACAAAATTGTATGAAATCAAATGTTTACATTATGATTTACCTAAAAGACAGACATCAAACATATTCTGTAGCAGGTTTGCCCCTGTGCTTCAAGGCACTCTATTATTACAAGTTGATGCATTTCTGAAGTGTATCCTTCCCTGTTGTCCACCCTTATGGGCAGTGTTGATGGTTTTTGTCACACAGGACGATCTTCCATGTTCTCATTAAAAAAAAACAATGGCTACTTAGGAACAGAGAATACAGCCACAGAGATCCCATTTGCAGCACCATATTCTAGAACTCCTTTCTGTTTGTTGTGGAAATCCCCCCTCAGTAATTGCTGTATCTTCTTCAGTTTTGCTTTCAACACAACAACAGTATCAAATGACAAATGTGGGGAAAGTTTGCTGTCCCAGAAATCCCCAAATCAACTCTATCCCTAGGTAAATCCAAAAGAAGAAACACTGGGCATGGAAAAATCTCAGGCTCTTTTGCAAGAATTCCTGGATGTCCTAGATTGCATGGCAAAACAACTTGCATCTTTAACCAGGAACTGTGGGAAACCGTTAAAAAACACTGCTTTATGTTTGGACAAGGGAATTAAACCTATTTTAAGTTAAGTGATCTGAGCTTCCCAAGTCCACAAAATTCTACTATAACCATTATGAGAGCACATCATTCCTTTCTTTTTCTCGTGTTTCTTACCAGGCTCTTCTGTTTCACTGGCCCAAATTCACAGGAACCACCTATGCCTGTCAAATTATTCTGGTGCCTCTATAAAGTCTGAAGGCTGTTTTCTGTTTGCCCTGGCATAGTTCAGACCACACAGATTATATGGGGATTTTAAGTATAGAAGATGTCTAGGGATATAACATCCAGCAAGAACAGCTGCAGTTCAGCAGCTGGAGCCCATCCTGCTAAAGCCCAATGTGGTGGCTCTGAACTGCAGCATTAGGGTTGAGGTAGAGAATCAGCAACCTGACCTCACCAGATATGGCCAACATAGTGTCAAATAATCACAGACTGCCATGGGTTGGAAGGGACCTCTGAAGATGGAGTCCAAGTCCCCTGCCAAAGCAGAGTGACATCCTCAGCAAGACGAAAGCTTAAAAAGACATGGACACTGTCCAGGAGGAAATGGATTCTCAGAGGGCTGCAGCAGCTCTGCTGTGAGGACAGGCTGGAGAGAGATCAGGTTCTGCAGCCTGAAGAAGAGAAGGCTTCAAGGAGACCTTATAGTGGCCTTCCATAATCTCATGCACAGACACACACACCAGGTATGTTTTCCTGCCTGCTTATTTTCAGGAATCATATCAAGAGACATCTCTTCCTCAGGTGCACACTTATGCAGAAAAGCAAGAGTCCCAGTGAATTATGTTAGAGGTCACATTGCAAATGCAAGATCAGTCTCATTACTTACTTCAAGAAGTAAGTAACTTTAAAAACTCACCTCCCCCAAAAAAGCCTCAAAACAAAATCCCCTCATAATGTTGCCAAATCACGGCTGTTGCTTGCTTCATCACCAAAAAATACATCTGCAACCTTGGGCTTTCTGACAGACTGCAAACTTCTGCCATCTACTAACTACTGACATGCTTGAACTGTTAAAAGATATTAGTGGTTTTGTTTGTTGTTTTGTTTGTTTTTTAATGGTAAAAATATTTTTCATTTGCAAAGGCAGCCTGAACAGTTTGGTACCAATGTTCAAGAAATCTCAGTGAGTAAAGGAATGCCAAATTCCAGCAAGAAAGGTAAAATGACTGGGAAAAAGGATGAGCTGCTGAAAATATTTTCTTAAAATGGAAATACTTGTGCAATTTCAACTGCCCATTACAAGAATTATTATGTCCTCTGAAAGTGAAAAACATAAAAGCTCCCTTTGAAGTGGACAGTTGGGCCTGAAGGTCTCTTGACTTCAGTCTTATTTGGGGGGGGGGGGGGAAAATTAAAAAAAAAAAAAC
>VWZI01009385.1:1139245-1150267 GCA_013396835.1 Psilopogon haemacephalus
GGGGGGGGGGGGGGAAAAAATTAAAAAAAAAATCAGTGGAGTTTATCTTAATGAAGACATCTTAAAAGCCTCAGGTTCCGGTTTAGTGCAGAGACTTTCCCAAATTCTGACATTTTTAACACAAGCCTTTTAAAGATAAACTCAAACAGCTTGTATTTCACACAAGTTTTAAACTTCTACTTTTATCCCAGCTTTTCTTTAGTCTATTTTTTCATTAGAATCTCTGTAAGGTGTGTCACAGGCTCAGGATAAAGAAACAGTTAAAAAACCAAATCAATGACTACACCCAGAAAAGAAAAAGAAAAACCACCAACCCCAGTCCAATCCATCCCCCTTTCAACTTACAAAAACGTGCCTCATAGGGACCATAAAATCCATGTAATTACCTGCTGCAGGATCTGTGACCGCCTGGCTGCTGATGCCAGATGGTGGCTCCTGGAGCTGATATGTGGCATTGGTGGAGGGCGTCGTGGGGCTGGTGCTGCTGTTCATGTAATGTGCGGGGTACGGCGAGCTGTTGTAATACTGTGCGTACTGTCCCTGGCCAAAGCCGGGGTAAGAGGGGTATTCCTGCAAAACAAAAGAGCAGCTGAGCAGTCCATCACAGCCCTTGCTACTTTTTAGTGTGAATTCCAAACTGTAAGTACAAACACATGCGGGAGTTTGGGCATGTGTGCTTCCTGGGCTGCCTGCTGCAGGGCCTGGGACCGCAAAGCAGCAAACCCAAGCCCAAGCCACACATGAGTCTGTTTATTAAGCACTCTGCTGAAGATGTGTGAAAGAGAACATCAACCCCAGACAATTAGTTCTCCTATTGGAAAATTACAAACTGAAGAAAGACATTTGTAAGCATCAGTGATGCAAGTTTAACTCTTTCCAGAAAGCTATTCAAGGGCTACTATTTTTTTTTTTTTCCCCAGTAGATCAGAATTCTGTTTGCTAAGGCTTCCTCAAGTCATATTTACAAATTTACCTGCTGCGAGCTATTAAATCCAGTAGAATTTGTGAGCGAATTATTTCCTGCGTATATTCCTGATGACGTTGTAAAACTGCTGCCTGGAATGAAATGAAAACATGTGTTGATTACCAAAACACAGCGTTGGGAAAATAACTTCCATCACACGATTATATCATACGGATATGACGTTTTGGTAACATTTCCCACATGTTGACATCAGCTTTCAATGTCATCAGCTCCGTAGCATGTTAATATATGGAAAGTGAAAATTCATCCTTCCTCCACCCTGTATTTCATTATTGCAATAAAACCCCATCAAATCTAGGCAGGAACTGGGAGCCACCTTGAGTCTGATTGAGTATTAGGCTATCCTGCCCCTCCAAATAGCCATCAGCAGCGTGGAAGCAATGAGGGCTTCTTTACTTCCTTTTTTTTTTTTTCCTCTCTTTTTTTTTTTTCTCCTCTGAACAATAAGTTTGAGCCTTGTCCCAAGGGATGCTATCTCCCCTCACTGAAGCCCACTGGCTTCCTTTCTTCTCCTGCCTTTGAGTACTGGGTCCCCCATCTCTGAGCCTGGGCTCTTTGCAAGAGGAGCAGCAGCAGTGGCTCCCTGCTAGCACCTCAGAGCACAGCTCAGCTGCAAAGCTGTTGGGATTCATTGACTGATCATAGACAGCTCTGGGCCATGAGCGTTCTTATTTTTTATAGAGTCTACCAGGCATGTCACAAGGGGAAAAAAGAGCCTCTCTGAGAAGGGAGACCCTTCTAAGGTTGAATTTAGCACAGAGACTAAATTACTGCCTTCACCTCCTCCCTTCCATATTCACCAGTCACTGAAAATAGACAGATGGGCACTCTTGTTTAATACCTAACCTGAGAAGCTAAAAGGGCTGCAACCCCCTTTCAGCTGTTTTATCCTCACTGGTTATAACCCAGGAGTGACACAGCCACCAGCTGAGACATATGGATGCACAGGGTGAAGCTCCATAAGCCACCAGAAAGTCTGTAATGAGCAACCTCTTGAACCCATCCAGCAGGAAAGCCCCAGCCCACAAGGAGCTCTCATGAAGGCTGGTGGGTGGTTTGTAGCCTCCTTGCCACAAACCTGCCCCAGTGCAAAGTACGCAGAGGCCTGGGGAGCAAAAGTCTGCAGGTGAGCAGGGACAGAAATCCACAGAGGCCAGGAGCACAGATGCACCAATTCTCTGATGTTCCCCACACACCTCAATCAACAACCAAACCCCGTGCAGTGGCTGCTCCTTGGGAGAAGTGGTGACTTCTAGACAAAGAGGAATGTAGGAGGAGCTGCATGCTCAGTGCAACCCCTGAAGGATATTTGTGAGCTATTCACTTTTCTGAACAGAAAAAAAAACCCAAAACAAACCACCAAACCCAAAGCCCATAGGTATCCCAGGTATAAGAAGGCAGAAGGAAAAATATTGAAGTGCTTTTCTTGAAAAGGTTACACATAAGTTAAGCCTCAAAGTGGATGTGAAATGTGTCCAACAGCAGTGGGAGTAATCGATGAAGCTCAGACTTAAGGTGTGACAATAACTAAACACTTCTCTTGTACATTGCTCTTGGTGCAAAAGCTCTGTGCTCATTGATAGATGCTATTAATCCTGGGAACTAAAATCACATTACTTCAGCAGAAGAGCTGACATCCAAATTTAGAAGATAGTACAGATAAACAGCACTAATGAGAAAACCATGTTGTTTTAAATGTAGTTTAAAATTGGAAAACAGTTTTGGGGTTTTAAAAAAATTATTATTATAGCAAACCCCAGAGACAAAATAAAGCTGAAAAATATTTTTAATTGCAAAACTCTGAAATGGTATTTCATTTCTAAGCATGCTCTGGATGGAAGAACATGAGTCACTGCAGTGATGCAGTAATGCACTCAAACCAGTTTTATAGGTGCACAGTCTTAATCGCTCTGAAAAGGCCTCTCAGAGAAGAGAAAAAAAAAACTTAGAAAAAAGTTGCTTGCGTTTTTGTTGGTTTTTTTTTTTTTTTTTGTGATTACATTATCTTTCCACACAAAGTTTGGCAAACAAGCTGCAAGAGTAAATGAGAAAAAAAAAAAAGAATAAAAGTAATGAGATGTCAGCCAGCATCCCTCCCTGGCAGACAAAGACATACACTCCACGCAGACTCCTCTTTCATCTCATGGTCAGCACAGGCTCCTATGGAGGAGGGGTAAGGGGTCTCCCAGACCGTAACAAACACGAAGCAGGTTTCTCAGCAATGGCTCTGTGGGCCACCCAGAGCTGCTGGCCTACAGTTGTTTTTAAAATACTCTGATTTTGCCATTTGTTTTTTAAATAGTGAGGCACAGCACAGCACAGAGCTGCTCCTCCTGCACCAGCCGAACAGCCACAGGAGCTGGAATCTCTACTGAATGCATAAGATTTACAGCCCCAAGCTGGTCAGCAGAGCAGCTTTAGAACGCGGTAAAAGCTGTCAGCTGTGGGTCAAAGGTCTGCTTTGCAGAGAGCATGGACCTACATTAAAGCTGGGAATCCTAGTCAGCAGCAGAGGGTGACTGGAGCCTGCTGGGAGCAGGCTCCACTATGCTGCTGCAGGATGTGGTCCTCACTGGTGTGATGGCCACAGAGGTCCATTTGCTTCCTCAGCTCAGTCTCCTTGCCGTGGGCTGCAGCGAATGGCCCAAAGGCTTAGCACAGGTCTCCTGGGGAAGCCCAGGTCACCCAGATGGGCTCTTTCAACTCAAGGTTTCTGCCATTTGCTTACACCACATCAAGGTCCTCGGCAAACTCAACCCTGTTGTCTTAGTAACTGCTGAGACATCCAGCACAATGTTTTTGTACTGCACAATAACCACCAAATACCTTAACGTTTACTGGTTTATGGATGAATTCCCAAACCAACCTGTCAGTACCATCTCCAACATCCCAGTCCTGGTAACTAAAACAATGCTGGTGCTCATCACAGCTGTAGAACCCTTCCAGCAGGATACTCAGGATATTTAAGAAGGCACTTGCAAATGGAGCTCTTTCCTTGGCATCTGCCCCAGCCCTTCTCCACTCCATTTGTGCTCACTGAGCAATCCTTAGAACTCTGCCAATATAGGAACAATAGCCCCTTCCCACAGCCATTAGTCATCTAAGTGGTCTTTCAGCATCTATGAAACAGCTTATATGAGAAACAGCTTAAGGAACATACTCATTAAAGGGAGAGGAGGAACCATCTAGGACCTCTTCCCACCCCTCCACACACACACCCCCCCNAATTAGCAGAAAGCCTTAGCAAGGAGCCTCAGGCAGTGATTTTCCCCATCTCTAGCAGTCTCTCCCTCCACTGCTGTTGGGTCACTAATCAGGGTAATCGTAGCAGAGTAAGGAGAAGCACTGGCTTGAATTGGCTGCACACATACACCCTTGGGTGCTGGGAGAGTGGTGACAGGGAGAGGAACTGGAGCCACTGCAAAGCTTGGGAGCGTGAGGAAACCCCAACCAGGGAGCAGCAGCAGGGCAGCAGCCAGGCTGCTAGGAAATGCCCTCTGCAGTGGGTAGGGATGGCAGCAGGGTCCTGACCTAACTGCCTTGCAATGCTCATTGTGAACAAGGTTGTGAGATCCATTTGCTCCATTTAGCAGCTCAACAGCCACAGACAGCAGATGAAAAGCAGCTATTGCACGCTATGACAAGGCTGAAGCTGCAGCCCCCATGCTAGAGAGGAAAAGCAGAATAAATTCAGTTGCCTCTCTGGAGGTTTCTGCACAAACAACTGAACAGCAGCAGCACTACCCCCATCTGCACTCAAAAGAACCAATTTAATCCTTAAATAATAACTGGAGTTAGAAATAGGCTCTCCTTGCAAAATTAAACAAGGAAAGGGAAACAAATGTTCCTGTTTACTTTTAAAAACAGTTCAATCAAAAAGAAGAACTAAGTCAATTTAAAGTTGTTTCAGGTTCAAAAGTTAGCCTAATGAAAACATTAAAGAGAGTCCCACGTATGGTCTAGATACATACTGCCAACTGTTAGCTGCACAGAAGACCTGGTCAGCAGCATGATTGTTTTGTACTTAGCTTCCAACAACTCCATCAGTGCTTTAATCTGGAATGTTCTCTGTATCCCTGTTCTTATGGTCTGTAAGGTTTCTGTAGCAGCCTTCCTCCCACTGCCACGTTGCTCACAGCACAACAGAAATGGCACAGGGACTACCAGGCTCTCCCACTCAACTTGTGGCTCCTCACCCAAGCCAGACCTTCAGCCTTCGGCTGCCTTTTGTGGATGGGCAGCTCTCGGCTCCAGTGAAGCACAGGTGGAGTAGAACTCAGGCTCAGATCTGGGTGAAAAATCTCTGCCTCTGACCTTCCCTTCACTAGAGCCTCCCAGCTGGGTCATTGTTAATAAATTTCTTTTGCAGAGTATTTTTAGACCTTTGCCTTTCAATGTGTACAGCTGGAATGCTTTCCAAGATCTTACTGCTGCATCTCTTGTCATCTGCCACCTTTTTCTGTCCCTGACAATTCTGATCTTACACACATTTTGCACATGACAGAAAAAGAAATACCCTTAATTGAAGACCTCTATGTTGGCCACTGAGTCCTAGCTTTGTTCTAGCAAATGCCTCTGCTTGCTCTTAAAATTTTCCAGCAAGCACTCTCTCCCATTATCCCATGCTGCTCCCTCCTTTCCTCCCTCCATCAAATAGACATAGACAGCTGCAAATTCACTTCAATACTTTCCCTAAAACTCTTTAAAATCAATATTCCTCTGCTCTGTACCTTACAAGCCCTCTACCTTTAGAGCTGTTAGCTAAGCAACACGGAGTGAAGACTATGCTTAAACAATGTCAGCTCAATTATTATCTTAGGCCCTCCTATCCTGCCTGTTTTTTTCGCCTCCAGTTTCTGCGAGGACTACACTTCCAGTTGCTATATTAGCACAGCAGGATCCTGATCCACAGCTGTGGCACGAAGGCACAACTGCAACAAATTACAAGCAACACGGGCATGACTTTAAAGTAACTAATTCCTAGCAGCAATGAGCTATCAGTTCTTTAAAAGCTGGAATGGCAATCCAGTGGTTCCTCATAGCTGCTGCTGATGGCAAGCAGGAAAGAGGGAAGGGGAAAGGCCCCACCCAAACTCCATCTCCTGTCTCTGAGCAAAGGACTGGATCAATATGCTCTTAAAATGAAAGCAAAACGTCATTCACTTGGTCTCTGAGAGCACTTCTCCCTCAAGACACTCCATGGAGCATTGCCATGGTGGCACAGACTAAATGCAGCACTGACAATAAGAGAGGTGCTAAAGTTTTTTAAAATGATGTCCAGTTCTGCCAAGAGTTCTAAAATCCTCAACACACCTGATTCCAATTGTCAGACTCAGGGATGAAAAGTCCTGCAGCAAACATCCAAAACCAGTTATTTGCAGTAAAGAGGGATATTTTAAAATATCCCTTAAAGTGCTGAAAATCCAGAACCAGGAGCACCCAGCAGTTTCCTGATGTAGAAGGAGGAAAAGGAACTGGGAGAACCAGCTGCAAGGATATTAAGCAAGCTAACAGGCAAGAAAAATAGACAAGTAAGGCTACAAAATGTAATCAACAATAACAGCCTGCACACAGAAGGACTTAGAGCTTTTAAATAGACTTCAAAGCATCAGACTTCAATCATTACTTGGCCACCTCCACAGCTGCAGAAGGTATTTTTATCTCCTTTCCCTCCCCAAACACACTCAGGTGTCAAATTATATTTGGCACTTCCTAAATTCATAACCCTGACAGATTTTGCAGGACTTGCTTTGTCACACTGGCTCTTGGTTAAAATACTGCTATTTGGAGATCCAGCCTTGCTGCATTAACACCACAACACAGCCCTGCTCAAAAATTAATGAAGTCACTAACCAAGGGATCTCCCAAACTGCTGAGAGCTGGGCTGTGGCTGCTCTCAAAGGCAACCAGCACTTCAGCTCCAGCTGCAGCAACACCAGGGCTGAGTGCTCAAGCAAACACTCACTGTTACCCTAAGAAGGTAAAGAAGTAAGTGGGGGAGAAACAACCCATAGCATTAACTAAATATCATTAAGGAGAATATCTGTTTATACAGACCTTGCATCTGGTAGCTGTAGGGAGCCTGTCCAGGTTGAGGTGTGCTAAAGCTGGCACCGTAACTTAGAAATCCTGTCTGTCCAGGAGACTGTGACTGTGCCAATCCACCTTCTGTCTTGATGCCTGCCCACAATGCACCTAAATCAGTTAGTGACAGCAGATCTGTTTGTTCATAATCAGACAGGGATGGAAAAGAAAATCACTTCATTAACAGCATTTTAAACATGTGTCTGTTGCCAGAGAAAGGGAAGGGCTGTGGAGAGCATGCACAACTGCACAGGCAGGAGCAGCCTGAGATCACACCAAGCTAAGTGTCGCCAGGGAAAGGTAAAATTCAAAACTGTGTTTCTAATGACTTCAAAAGAACTGTCTATGTGAACAAGAAGCTGATTTATTCCCTTTTTCCCCCCCTTTCCTTTCCTGCCACAGGCTGACTTTTCCATTCATTCGTGATATTTCACAGAGGCAGATTAGCAGCTTTACAAGATTTTAATGCAGCACAGGATAGCCAAAGCCCTGCTGCTGCCATCAACAGCATCACCAAGATTTGCATGGGATAAACATGACACGAAAAATCACAAGGCCCCAAGTCCAACAGCTTCCTAAAGCATGAGAGGTGGATAAAGAGAACTAGCAGCATTAGCTGTGACGATGAGTTTCAAAGCTAATTAAACACTATAGGAGGCAACTTTTAACAAATAAACACCTAGTAGACAGGAACTATTCCTGGAGCAATCTCCCAAACTGTGGAAAACATAGCAGGGAGTCATTAATCTGCACTGACAGGGAAATCCAACACATCACTTCACCTTCTCACTTCCAAATTTAGTAACAAAAAAAATTCCAAAGGCCAGTTACATGAATGGTGTGCCTCCCAACTTAAGTAATTCCTCCCCCAATTTGTAAGGCAGCAAGTCAGTAAGTATCACCAAGTGAAGGGCTGTGGAAACAGACACAATTCAGCCTGGGTCTCTCTAGTTTAATTATAAGGTTGTCCCAACACGAGCTAGCATTTAAAAAATAATTACAGCAGAAGCAATGGAAAAGTAACACAATACTCTGAGGTGTTTCCCTGATAGACCTCACTGTTCAGGAACCACCCTCATTTGAACAGAATTAACTAAGTGTGGGTTAGTAACATTCGTTAGAAAGTGACTGCTTGTCTCAGTGCATTTCCTAGGTGGAGAAAGGTGTGGGGGGGAACACTTGAAAAAACCCAATATTCCACAACATTCGAGGGCTGGGAGAGGGCTGAGAAGTGACTGCATTTGCAAAGCTTCACTGTCTCCCCATATACAAATGGCAGCATATTTTCTTCCACCATTAAAAAACAAAACAAAACAAAAACCTCTTTTCAACTGCTGTCATTAATTACCCTTAATTCCTTCTGCCAGACTTTCTAACTGCCAGGCTAACTCCGTTCGCTTGTTTTTTTTTTCCCCTGATGCTTACTTGCTTCTTCTGTTTCACGTTATAATTAAACAATCTGAGTGAAGAATCTGACACCTCATTTCCAAGGGGAAACCCCTGCTATGGGTGTTTTGTTGTCACGCATCTCTGTTTGTTGGCTAAGGACTTCTGAAATGCTGATTAAATAGTGTGCAGGAAAGCTTAACCGAATCAAGCGCTGTATTTCTAGTCCAGTTTTAGAGGCCTGCCTGAGTCCTGAGCCTCAGATGAAGCAAGAGATGAGTGGAGGCAGCCCGAGTCTGATATATGCAAGGAAGTGGGAAGGGACAGTGAGAAAATGCAAGAGGACTGCCAGGATCTGGAAGACAAAGAAGTTAAGCGAAGCCTTTGCTAGATGCTGGTACCACAGCAGGCAGGAGGAGGCAGCTTCAGGAAATTTTCCAGCCTCCTCAGGGACTTTGCAGATGACCCAGAGCCAGGAGCCCCTGGGAGGCAGCTGTCAATGGCATTCCCCTCCACCCCCCTTTCTGCCTGTCCAGCCACAGCACGCTGGAGGTGGGGGGGATGAAAACACCAAGAGGCCAGAGGTGCATTCAAGACAGCACCTTCCCAAAACTGGCCCAGAAAGAAGGTTTGAGGGAGGTTGATACAGGAATTCACAAATACTTTTCTTCCAGTAAAACCCAAAAAAACAAAAACAACAAAAAAAGAAGCCCCCATGCTCCAACTCAGAGCTTTTCCTTTCACACAGGACAAGTCTCCTCTCCATGTATCTGCTGGAAGCTCTGCCTGGATGAGACAAAAGGTGAGGCAGATGGTACACAGGGTCTAAGCAGCAAATCGAAGAGGAGAAATATGACTCTGAATAAGGCTTCAGTTCTTGCCTGTGGTAAATGAGCATCCCAGGGTTCCCCATACCATTAATCTTGGGAGCATGGATTATGTGATGTGCCTTCAGGATGCAAAAATAGATCTGGTGTTGGGTCCCCAAGCTTTTTTTCAAAGTTACTTGCTTTTAAATCTTACTCCCATAAAGTACATCAGCAAAGAGCACCTTAGGCCCAGCCACAAGGCACTGCCCAAAAAGAACAAAATGTGTTAAAATCTACTGGGCTCAGCAGCTGTGGGTTTCAGTGGTCAAAAGCACCTGTGCAATTCCAAATGTTGGGCAAACCTAACTGAAGCCCTAGGCACAAGAGATGGATTGGGCAAAACAAACAAACAGAACCTCAAAACCCCAAGCCAAGTAAAGCAGCTCTTAGGGTTTTATCCAGAGGAGCAAAGCAGAAGCAAAAAAAAAAAAAAANNNNAAAAAAAAAAAAAAAAAAAAGGTCTTTGTTTGGGCCAAGGAGAAGCAAGAGGTGTCCATAGGAGAAAGGCATCAAAAGCAGTGCAGTTTGGAAAGGGGTCTCTGCATCCACACCCCTGATCCAGCAGGAAATAGCAGACAAGTTCCATCAGCAACATCAGCTTAGGGGCTGCGGGGCAAGAATCCACATCTCTGTAGTCTCAAAAATGTAGCTTAAATAACTTTAAAGTATTTTGTTTAAAATAAGTGAAACTGACCCAAAACTGAAAGAACCAATTCATGTTTCTAGCCCTATTTTTGGCAGCTGTAGCCACAGGCAGAATGCTTCCCTGGGTCATACTTATTGGTCTAACACTTTTAAGTAAGAAGAGGGGGAAAAAAAAAAATCAAATCTGTTTCTCATACCTGCTGTTCACAACAATCTGCTGTAGGATATACCCTGAGACTCAGCAGATTTCAACTTGCAAATTCAGGATGAAAGCTTCACCAGTTCTGCACTTGAAAATATTAATGATTTTTAAGGGAGACAACTTGTACCACAGGGTTCTGCCCTTTTGGTATAAAACTGAATGTGTCTTTACAAAATGCCCTGCTAAAGCACAGCGATCAGATATTTTAAATGGATTTGCCCCAGAGAAATACAAGACCTATTTTCTAGTAATGCAACCTTGCTGCCAAACTGCTGTGTCTGCTGGCAGACCACAGTCTGGCAGCAAAATGGTCTCGCTCGCAGCAGCTTGGGGTTTGTTTTTATTTTTTCATATGTTTGCTACTTAGTACTATCTCCTTCATCAGGCAGGCAGAACTTTGGTAGCAATTTACCTCAATTTTCACCTCCAGGAAGTTTTTGAAACATTGAAAGAGAGGGTTTTTTTGGTGTTTTTTTGGGGGGAGTTTTGTTGGGGTTTTTTGGGGGACTTTGGGGTTGTGGTTTGTTTGATTTGGTTTTTTTTTTTTGTTTGTTTGTTTGGTTGGTTGGTTTTTTTGTGAGGGTCTTTTTGAAATAGTTTTTCACCAGCTGAACATCAACAAAGCTTCACTGATTCCTTTGGGTTCCAGCAATCTGGATCAGAAGAAAGTCTGATCTTGATGTCCCAAATAAGCAGAGCTCCTCAGCAAGTCATCTGGAGCTGTGCCTGTGACAGTGCTGGGACTCCCTATCTCTCTCTCTTCCTAGTTTGGTTGTGATGTTTTACATCACCTACAAAAGCCTAATGAATCTCTCTCCTTGATCAGAAAAGAGAGACATAATTTTTGAGCA